>NW_020871783.1:15000-27500 GCF_003789085.1 Penaeus vannamei
CAAACGTGTTTAATAAAGAAAATACTGCCACCACCCACTTAATTACCGTATGGAAACGGAGGTATAGATGTAGTGGAATGTTATAGTGTAAGATAAAAGTAAAGAACGGAGAGGTAGTGGGTAAGTGTGTGTGTGTGTGTGTGTGTGTGTGTGTGTGTGTGTGTGTGTGATAGAGAGATTTAGATTTAGATTCATCGTATCGCTTATTATCTCTATTATTATACATGCATGTATATATGTACATGTACGCACACTGATACATACATATATGTATGTATATACATACATACATACATATATATATATATATATATATATATATATATATATATATATATATATATATATATATATATATATATATATATATATATATATAATATATATAATATATATATATATATATATATATATATATGTATATATATTATATATTATATATATATATATATATATATATATATATATATATATTAGCAGTAATTCAATTAATCATGATCATTTTGATGATAATACCATCAATATTGACAATAATGATGAAAATAATGATAATCACGATGATAATTATAATAATAATATGAGAATCTTAATGATAATTTTGCTAATAATTGAAATAATAGCAATAACAAACAGTATTCTAATAATTTTCATACTAATAATGATAATGAAAAATATTATTTTATTATTGTTCTTGTTATTACTGTAATTATCATTATTGTTATTATCATTATGAAAATAGTAATAATGATGAAAATGACAATGATAATTAGTATAATATTATTATAACTGGAATAATGATAATAATAATGATAATTATGGCGATAATTATATGAATAATTATAATACTAATAATAACAATAATGACTATAATAACGAAGATGAAAAAGCTAAAACTAATAAAATCCCAAAAGTCGAAAACAGGCAAAATCTAGCGTATTCCAGCCTTTTGAGAGAATGGTAAAAAAAAAACTTTTTCGATTCTAAATCCTAATTATGATGATTTTAGCATCAATTCTGTTAATTATGATAATTTTTATGATAATCTCATTAATATTGACAATAATGATGATAATGATGATAATAACAATAATAATAATAGAATTATAGTTCTAGTGATAATTTTGATGATAATTGAAAAAATTGCAATAATTAGCATTATTCTAATGATTTCCATATAATGATATTGGAATTAATACTAATAATTTATTATGGTAATTAAAAATATTATTGTAATCAAAAATATTATTATTGTTATTATTAATCACAAAATTATCATTATTTCGATTGTAAATCATAATTATGATGATTTTAGCATTAATTCTGTTAATCATGATGGTATTCATGATAATACCATTCATATTGATAATGGTGATAATAATGACGAGAATGACAATAATAATGATAATATCAGAATTATAATTCTAATGATAATTTTTGAAAATAATTGAAAAAATTGTAATAAGTAGCGTTATTCTAATGATTTCCATAATGATAATAATATTACAACTAATAATATTATTATTGTTATGGGAATTAGAAATATTATTGTTATTATAGCTTTATTGGTGAAAATGACAATGATAATTAGGATTATAATGAGTATAACTGCAATAATGATAATTATAATGATAAGTATGGCGATAATTATTAAAATGATAATAATCATAATAACAATGACAATAATGATAGTAATAAGGATACTGATAATTATTGAGCCCATTAATAATGAAAAAATGAATAATGAATATTGACAATATTGATGATAATAAGTATAATAATGACAATATTAATGATAATAATGACAATAATAATGATAACAATGTCAAAAATAATGATTATAATGACAATGATAATGATAATAATGACAATAATAATGATAAAAATGACAATAATAATGATAATTACAATAATGATGATAATAAAAATAGAATAATAATTCTAATGATAATTTAGATAATAATTGAAAAATAGCAATAATTAACATTATTCTAATGATTTCCATAATAATATTAAAAAAAATATTATGGTAATTAAAAATATTAGTATTGTAATTAAAAATATTAGTATTGTTATTACTATTCCTAAAATTATACTTACTATCATTATCATTAAAAAATAGCTTAAGTGATGAAAATGACAACAATAGGATAATAATGATTATAACTGCAACAATGATAATTTTAACGATAATTAAGGCGATAATTACTATAATGATAATAATCATAATAATAATGACAAAGATGATAATTAAAAAATGATAATCTTTGCGCCGATTAAAAATGAAAAAATGGCTAAAAGTTATAAAATCCCAAAAGTCGAAAAAAACGGCAACATCTAGCGTATTACAGCCTTTCGAGAGAAACGTCGAAAAAAACCTTCACTTTTAGATGATAATTATGAAGATAATGACTATATTGATATTAATCTTAAAAATCATGACAATGATGATAATAATGATAATGGTTATAGAGTCCATTTATAATGAAATAAAGGCTAAAAGTAATAAATACTAGAAGTCGAAAAAAAGTAAAATCTAGTGTATTACAGCTTTTTGAGATGAACGTCGAAAAAACCCTTTTTCGCTTTTAAATGATAATAATGATTTTAATATTAATTCAGGTAATTATGATGATTTTCATGATAATTCCTTTATCATTGACAATAATAATGATAATGATAAGAAAATAATAATTACAATGATAATTTTGATAATTACTGCATTAATAGCAATAATTAAACCTATTCTAATAATTTTGATACTAATAATGACAGAAGAAATAATAATAATATCATTATAATTGTTGTTACAGTTATTATTATTGTCATTATCATTCCTAGAATTATCATTATTGTTATTATCATTATATAAAAGTTATAATGATGAAAAAGACAATAATAATTAGCATAATAAATATTATAATTGCAAAAATGATAATAATAATGATAATTATGATGTAAATGACTATAATGATAATAATCATAAAAGTAATGACAATAATGGTAATAATGATGACAATAATATATAGAGTCTATTTATAATGAAATAAAGGCTAAAAGTAATGATCCCAAAGTCGAAAAAACGGCAAATCTAGCGTATTCCAGCCTTTTGAGAGAAACGTCGAAAAACACCTTTTTTCGCTTTTTAATGGTAATTATGAGGATTTTAACATTAATTCAGGTAATTATGATGATTTTCATTATAACGCCTTTATTATTGACAACAATGAGGATAATTATGATAATAATGACAATAATAATGATAAAATCATAATTATAATGATAATTTTGATAATTACTGCAATAATAGCAATAACAATTTTCATATTAATAATGGCAAGAGAAATAAGAAGAACATCATTATCATTGTCATTATAATTTCTATTATTGTCATTATTATTTCTAAAATTATCATTATTGTTATTATTATTATATAAATAGATATAATGATAAAAATAGCAATGATAATTAGCATGATAATTATAACTGCAATAATGATGATAATAATAATGACAATCATGATGACAATGACTATAATGATAATAATCATGAAAATAATGACAGTAATGATAATAATAATGATAAAAAAACATTGTTCAGGCCATTTATAATGAAATAAAGGCCACAAGTAATAAAATCCCAATAGTCGGAAAAAGGGCAAAATCTAAGGTATTACAACAGCCTTTTGAGAGATACCTTTTAGCTTTTTAATGGTAATTATGAGGTAATTATAATGATAATAATCATGAAAATAATGACAGTAATGATAATAATGATGATAATCATCATTCACTCCATTTATAATGAAATAAAGGCCAGAAGTAATAAAATCCCACAAAAAAATAAATAATAATAAAATAAATAAGAAAAAACAACGGGAAACTCTAGCGTATTACAGCAGTCTTTTGAGAGAAACGCCGAAAAAAAAACTTTTCGCTTTTTAATGGTAATTATGAGGATTTTAACATTAATTCAGGTAATTATAACGATTTTCATGATAATTCCTCTATTATTGACAATAATCAGGATAATTATGTTAATGACAATGATAATGGGAATAATAATGATAAAATCATGATCATTATGATAATTTTGATAATTACTGCGAAAATAGCAATAATTAACTCTATTCCAATAATTTTCATACTACTAATGGCAATTTAAATAAGAATAACATCATTATCATTGTCATTATAATTATCATTGTCATTATTATTTCTAAAATAATCATTATTCCTATTATCACTGTATAAATAGTTATAATTATAAAAATAGCAATCATAATTAGCATAATAATTATTATAACTGCAATAATAATTATAATGATAATAATGATAATCATGATGATAATGACTATAATGATAATAATCATGAAAATAATGACAGTAATGATAATATGATGATAATAATCATTATTCAGTCCATTTATAATGAAATAAAAGCCACAAGTAATAAAATCCCAAAAGTCGAAAAAAACGGCAAAATCTAGCGTATTACAGCCCTTTGAGAGCAATGTTGCAAACCACCCCCTTTTCGCTTTTTAATGGTAATTATGAGGATTTTAACATTAATTCAGGTAATTATGAGGATTTTCTTGATAATTCCTTTATTATTGACAATAATGAAGATAATTATGATGATAATGACAATGATGATGACAATAATAATGATAAAATCATAATTATAAGATAATTTTGATAATTACTGCAATAATAGCAATAATTAGCTCTATTCCAATAAGTTTCATACTGATAATGGCAATAGAAATAAAAAAACATCTTTATTATTCTCCTTAAAATCATTATATTGTCATTATTATTTCTAAAATTATTATTGCATTATCATTATATTAAATAGTTATAATGATAAAAATAGCAATAATAATTAGCATAATAATTATTATAACTGCAATAATGATGATAATATAATGATAATCATGATGATAATGACTATAATGATATAATCATGAAATAATGACAGTAATGATAATAATAATGATAATAATGATTATTCAGTCCATTTATAATGAAATAAAGGCCAGAAGTAATAAAATCCCAAAATTCGAAAAAACAGCAAAATCTAGCGTATTACAGCCTTTGAGAGAAACGTCGAAAAAAAAACCTTTTAACATTACTTCAGGTAATTATGAAGAGTTTCATGATAATTCCTTTATTATTATAATAATAATTATGATGATAATGACAATAATAATGATAAAATCATAATTATAATTATAATTTTGATATTACTGCAATAATTAACTCAATTCCAATACTTTTCATACTAATAATGACAATAGAAATAAGAATAACATCCTTATCATTGTCATTATAATTATTATTATTGTCATTATTATTTCTAAAATTATCATTATTGCTATTATCATTATATATATAGTTATAATGATAAAAATAATTATTATAACTGCAATAATGATGATAATAATAATGATAATCATGATAATGACTATAATGATAATAATCATGAAAATAATGACAGTAATGACAATAATAATGATAATCATTATTCAGTCCATTTATAATGAAATAAAGGCCAGAAGTAATAAAATCCTAAGTCAAAAAACGGAAAAATTTAGCGCATTCCAGCCATCTGAGTAAATTTGAGGATTTTAACATTAAATCAGGTAATTATGATGATTTTCATGATAAATCCTTTATTATTGACAATAATGAGGATAATTATAATGAAAATTAAAATGATAATGACAATAATAATGACAAAATCATAATTATATTGATAATTTTGATAATTACTGCAATAATAGCAATAATTAACTCTTTTCCGATAATTTTCATACTAATAATGACAATAGAAATAAGAATAACATCATTATCATTGTCATTATAATTATCATTATTGCTATTATTTTTTCTTTAATTACCATTATTGCTATTATCATTATATAAATAGTTATGATGATAAAAAATGAACTGATAATTAGCATAATAATTATTATAACTACAATAATAATGATAATAATAATGATAATCATGAAGATAAAGACTATAATGATAATAATCATGAAAATAATGACAGTAATGATAATAATGATGATAACCATTATTCAGTCCATTAATAATGAAATAAAGGCCAGAAGTAATAAAATCCCAAAAGCCAAAAAAAAAAAAAAAAAACGGCAAAATCTAGCGTATTACAGCTTTTTGAGAGAAACATCGAAAAAAAACCCTTTTCGCTTTTTAATGGTAATTATGAGCTTCTAAAATTATCATTATTGATATTATCATTATAGAAATAGTTATAATGATAAAAATAGCAATAATAATTAGCATAATAATTATTATAAATGCAATAATGATGATAATAATAATGGTAATCATGATGATAATGACTATAATGATAATAATCATGAAAATATTGACATTAAATATAACAATGATGATACTAATCATTATTCAATCTCTTCATAATTAAATAAAGGCCAGACTTAATAAAATCCTAAATGTCGAAAAGCGGCAAAATCTAGCGTATTACAGCCTTTTTAGAGAAACGTCGAAAACCCCCTTTTCGGTTTTCAATGGTAATTATGAGGATTTTAACATTAATTCGGGTAAATATGATGATTTTCATAATAATTCCTTTATTATTGACAATAATGAGGATAATTATGATGATAATGACAATGATCATGACGATAATAAGGATAAAATCATAATCATAATGATAATTTTGATAATTACAGCAATAATAGCAATAACTATCATACTAATAATGACAATATAAATAATAATAATGTCATTATTATTGTTATTATAATGAGTATTATTGTCATTATTATTTCTAAAGTTATTATTATTGTTATTATCATTGTAAAAATAGTTATAATAATGAAAATGACAGTAATAATTAGCATAATCATTATAACTGTAATAATGATAATCATGACGATAATGACATTAATGATGATAATCATAAGAATAATGACAATAATGATGATAATGATATTTATATAGTCCATTTATAATGAAATAAATAAAAAAAACGGCATAATCTAGCGTTTTACAGCTTTTTGAGAGAAACGTCGAAAACCCCTCTTTTGCTTTTAATTGATAATTATGATGGTTTTAACATTAATTCAGGTAGTTGTGATAATTTTCATGATAATTCCTTTATTATTAACAATAATTATGATAATTATAATGATTTCTGCAATAATTCTGCTAATTATGATGATTTTGATTATAATCCCATTAATATTGACGATAATAATGATAATTATGACATTGATTAGGATAATTATAATAAAATAATTATAATGATAATTTGCGTAACTAATGCAATGATAGCAATAATCAACAATATTTTGATGATTTTCATGATAATAATAATATTGATAATGATAATAATTTAAAATAATAATAATAATAGAAATAATCACACTATCACTATCATTGTTATCATAATTATTATTGTTGTTATTATTTCTAAAATTATCATTATTGTTATTATCATTATAAAATAGTTATAATGAGGAAAATGATATTAATAATTAAGATGATAACTTTTAATAATCATTTTAAGGGTAATTATGGCGATACTTACTATAATGATGATAATTATGATAATGATATTAATGATAATAATGACGATGATAATAATTATGAAGCCCATCCATAATATAAAAAGGCTAAAAGTATAAAAATCCCCAAAGTCGAAAAAACAGCGAAATCTAGCGATATATGTCCTTTTGAGAATATGGTGGAAAAAGACCATTTTCGAGTTTATGGGATGATTATGATCATATCTGCAATAATTCTGCTAATTATCATCATTTTGATAATCCCATTAATAATGACGATAATAATGATAATTATCACATTAATTAGGATAATAATAATAAAATGATAATTATAATGATGATTTGAGTAATTAATGCAATAATAGCAATAATCAACAATATTCTAATGATTTTCATGATAATAACAATAATAATACCGATAATGATAATAATTAGAAATAGTAATGAAAATAGAAATAATCATAATATTAATGTTATAAATATTATTTTTGTTGTTATTTTTTTGTAAAATTATCATTATTGTTATTATCATTATAAAAATAGTTATAGTGAGGAAAAGGACATATAATTAAGATAATAAATATTATAATGATTATTTTATGGGTAATTTTGGCGACAATTACTATAATGATGATATTCATAATATTAATGATAATAATGATGAATATAATGATTATAAAGCCCATCCTAATGAAAAAAAGGGTTAAAGTATAAAATCCCAAAGTCGAAAAAACGGCGAAATCTAGCGATATATAGCCTTTTGAGAATATGGTCGAAAAAAAACCTTTTTCGAGTTTATGGGATGATTATGTAGTGAATCCAACCTTTACTTTAATATCCACTCGAGATATCCGCCCGATAGCGCTGCCACCACCTGGTTAATCCGTTCAGGAACGAGTATTGTGGATGTAAAGTAGGAGACGTGTAGATGAGGGTGAGAAACAATAGTAAAGGGTGAGGTGAAGAAAGGTATATCTGATCAATAACTCGACGGTTTCCCGTGTTGGTTAGCGTGGTTTATCCGTGTAGAGTGCGTGTCAGTCTATGTATGATAGTCTGATAGAAGGTATTTCAGTCAGGTTATTAAATTTAACTGGTAGGTTTTTTAAGAGAAAATCATGTCAACATGAAATATTGATTTTAAAGCTTCTATTTTAGCCTTTTTAGTCACTCTGGATCTTTTAATGTTTCAATTTTAATGAATTATATATCATTGTTTATTTTCATAACTTTTATCTTTACTTTCTGTATTTTACTTCATTTCTTTAAATTATTCTTTATTAATTCGTGGTGAAATCTTAGCAAGAGAAATTTACTAGGAAGTCATAAAATACATGTTAAAATCATATTATATATTTAACATAAAACAAAACATTAAACACGTAAATCACAAAAAGAATGCCGAACTAAAAATAGCAAAACACAATACTTACAAATGAATTTTGTGATAAAATTAATAAAAGGGAAAAAACAGACGAAAGCGTAAAAGCTCAGGGCTTAAAAGAAACAAAAACACAGATCCCAAAACAAACTAGATCACTGCGCCTTATTATGAAAAGAAAAGCTAAAGTTTCTCATCAAAATATCCTCCATTGAATCCGCGTCCTTACGACCGTGATCAAACCAAGGAAGTTATCAAAAATAACCGAGCTAATATACATATAAAAAAGTAGGGGTAGAGGTAGAGTAAGGTATAAATAGAGAGGGGTAGAGGTAAAGTAAGGTAGAAGTTGAGAGGGGTAGAGGTAGAGTAAGGTAGAAGTAGAGAGGTAGACTACGTAAGGTAGAAGTAGAGAGGGGTAGAGGTAGAGTAAGGTAGAAGTAGAGAGGGGTAGAGGTAAAGTAAGGTAGAAGTAGAGATGGGTAGAGGGAGGAAAGTTAGCACAGAATTAAGTCAGGCGTAGAAAAGCGTAAGGGAAAAGCGCAGACAGAGAGCTCAGGAGGATCTGAGGACGAGGCCCACGATTTCCAGCCTATTTATCTGCATTGCCCCCAATGATCATTATAGTCATTATCATCATGATTATCATTATTATCATCATTATTGCATTTATAATAATTATTATGCTAATTATTATTGCTATTTTTATCATTATAACTATTTATATAACGATAATAGCAATAATGATCATTTTAGAAATAATATAACAATAATAATTATAATGACAATGATAATGATGTTATTATTATTCTATTGCCATTATTAGTATGAAAATTATTGGAATAGAGTTAATTATTGCTATTATTGCAGTAATTATCAAAATTATAATTATAATTATAATTATGATTGTCATTATAAATGTCATTATCATAACTATCCTCATTATTGTCAATAATAAAGGAATTATCATGAAAATCATCATAATTACCTGAATTAATGTTAAAATCCTCATAATTAACATTAAAAAGCGAACAGGTTTATTTTCGACGTTTCTCTCAAAAGGCTGTAATACGCTAGAATTTGCCCTTTACGACTTGTGGGATTTTATAACTTCTGGCCTTTATTTCATTATAAATGGACTGAATAATGATTATTATCATTATCATTACTGTCATTATTTTCATGATTATTATCATTATAGTCATTATCATCATGATTATCATTATTATCATCATTATTGCAGTTATAATTATTATGCTAATTATTATTGCTATTTTTATCATTATAACTATTTATATAATGATAATAACAAAAATGATAATTTTAGAAATAATAATGATAATAATAATAATTATAATGATAATGATGTTATTCTTATTTCTATTGCCATTATTAGTATGAAAATTATTGGAATAGAGTTAATTATTGCTATTATTGCAGTAATTATCAAAATTATCATAATAATGATTTTGTCATTATTATTCTCATTATGATTGTCATTATCATTATAATTATCCTCAATATTGTCAATAATAAAGGAATTATCATAAAAATCATCATAATTACCTGAATTAATGTTAAAATCCTCATAATTACCATTAAAAAGCGAAAAGGTTTATTTTTTCGACGTTTCTCTCAGAAGGCTGTAATACGCTAGATTTTGCCGTTTTTTCGACTTTGGGATTTTATTACTTCTGTCCTTTATTTCATTATAAATGGACTGAATAATGATTATCATCATTATTATCATTACTATCATTATTTTCATGATTATTATCATTATAGTCATTATCATCATGATTAGCATTATTATTATTATCATTATTGCAGTTATGATAATTGTTATGCTAATCATTATTGCTATCCTTATCATTATAACTATTTATATAATGATAATAGCAATAATGATAATTTTAGAAATAATAATGACAATAATAATAATTAAATGATAATGATAATGATGTTATTCTTATTTCTATTGCCATTATTAGTATGAAAATTATTGGAAATAGAGTTAATTATTGCTATTATTGCAGTAATTATCAAAATTATAATTATAATTATAATTATTATTGTCATTATAATTGTCATTATCATCATAATTATCCTCATTATTGTCAATAATAAAGGAATTATCATGAAAATCATCATAATTACCTGAATTAATGTTAAAATCCTCAAAATTAACATTAAAAAGCGAAAAGGTTTATTTTTCGACGTTTCTCTCAAAAGGCTGTAATACGCTAAAATTTGCCGTTTTCGACTTGTGGGATTTTTAACTTCTGGCCTTTATTTCATAATAAATGGACTAAATAATGATTATTATCATTATTATCATTACTTTCATTTTCATGATATTATCATTATAGTCATTATTATCATGATTATCATTATCATCATTATTGCAGTTATGATGATTATTATGCTAATTATTATTGCTATTTTTATCATTATAACTATTTATATAATGATAATAGCAATAATGATAATTTTAGAAATAATAATGAATATAATAATAATTATAATGATAATGATGTTATTCTTATTTCTATTGCCATTATTAGTATGAAAATTATTGGAATAGAGTTAATTATTGCTATTATTGCAGTAATTATCAAAATTATCATTATAATTATGATTTTATCATTATTATTGTCATTATCATCATAATTATCCTCAATATTGTCAATAATAAAGGAATTATCATAAAAATCATCATAATTACCTGAATTAATGTTAAAATCCTCATAATTACCATTAAAAGCGAAAAGGTTTATTTTACGATGTTTCTCTCAGAAGGCTGTAATACGCTAGATTTTGCCGTTTTTTCGACTTTAGGGATTTGATTACTTCTGGCCTTTATTTCATTATAAATTGACTTAATAATGGTTATTATCATCATTATTATCATTACTCTCATTATTTTCATGATTATTATCATTATAGTCATTATCATCATGATTATCATTATTATATCATTATTATTGCACTTATACTCATTAGTATGCTAATTATTATTGCTATTTTTGTCATTATAACTATTTATATAATGATTATAACAATAATGATAATTTTAGAAATAATAATGACAATAATAATAATTATAATGACAATGATAATGATGTTATTCTAATTTCTATTGCCATTATTAGTATGGAAATAATTTTAATGATTATTGCTATTTTTGCAGTAATTATCAAAATTATCATTATGATTATGATTTTATCCTTATTATTGTCATTATCATTGTCATGATCATCATAATTATCCTCATTATTGTCAATGATAAAGGAATTATCATGAAAATCATCATAATTACCTGAATTAATGTTAAAATCAAAATAATTACCATTAAAAAGCGAAAAGGTTTTTTTTTCGACGGTCTCTGAAAAGGCTGTTGTAATACGCTAGATTTTACCGTTTTTTCGACTTGTGGGATTTGATTACTTTTGACCTTTATTTCATTATAAATGGACTGAATAAGGATTATTATCATCATTATTATTATCACTGTCATTATTTTCATTATTATCATTATAGTATTATATTGATTATTATCATTAT
>NW_020871783.1:42500-66433 GCF_003789085.1 Penaeus vannamei
AATGCCAATAATGATAATAATGATGATAATAATGAAATAAAGGCTAAAAGTAATAAAATTCCAAAAGTCGTAAAAACGGCTAAATCTTGCCTATTGCAGCCTTTTGAAAAAAAAATCGAAAAAAAATTGCTTTTAAATGATAATTATCATGATTTTCATGATAATTCCTCTATTATTGACAATAATGATGATAAATATGATGATGATTGACAATATGATGATGGGCAATAATAATGATAGTAATGATAAAATAATTATAATGATAATTTTGATAATTACTGCAATAATAACAATAATCAACTCTATTCTATTAATTTCCATAATAACGATGACAATAGAAATAATAATAATATTATTATTGGTATTATAATTATTATTACTGTCATTATTATTTCTAAAATCATTATTGTTATTAACATTATAAAAGTTATAATGAATGAAATAACAAAAACTATTGGCATAATAATTATTATAACTGCAATAATGATAATAATAATGATAATTATGACGATAATAACTATAATGATAATAATCATAAAAATAATGACAAAATAATGATAATGATAATATTAAATATAGAGTCCGTTTATAATGAAATAAAAGCTTAAAGTAATAAAATGCCAAAAGTTAAAAAACGGCAAAATCTAGCCTATTACAGCCTTTTGAGAGAAACATCGAAAAAAAAACTTTCACTTTTAAATGATAATTATAACGATAATGACTATAATGATATTAATCTTAAAAATAATGACAATGATGATAATAATAATTATAGAATCCATTTATAATGAAGTAAAGGCTGAAAGTAATAAATACCAGAAGTCGAAAAAACAGCAAAATCTAGTGTATTACAGCATTTTGAGATGAACGTTGAAAAACCCTTTTTCGCTTTTAAATGATAATACTGATGATTTTAATATTAATTCAGGTAATTATGATTTTCATGATAATTCGTTTATCATTGACAATAATAATGATAATGATAAAATGATAATTATAATGATATTTTATTATAATTACTGCAATGATAGCAATAATTAAACCTATTCTAATAATTTTGATACTAATAATGACAGAAGCAATAATAATAATATCATTATTATTGTTGTTACAATTATTATTATTGTCATTATAATTTCTAGAATTATCATTATTGTTATTATCATTATATAAAATATTTATAATGATGAAAAAGACAATAATAATTAGCATAATAATTATTATAACTGCAATAATGATATTAATAATGATAATTATGACGTGAATGACTATAATGATAATAATCATAAAAAGTAATGACAATAATGGTAATAATGATGAATAATAATTATAGAGTCCATTTATAATGAAATAAAGGCTAAAAGTAATGAGATCCCAAAAGTCGAAAAAACGGCAAAATCTAGCGTATTCCAGCCTTTTGAGAGAAATGTCGAAAAAAAAAGATTTTCGCTTTTAAGTGATAATTATGATGATTTTAACATTTATTCAGGTAGTTATGATGATTTTCATTATAACGCCTTTATTATTGACAATAATGAAAATAATTATGATGATAATGACAATAATAATGATAATGATAATAAAACGATAATTATAATGACAATTTTCATAATTAATTTATATTCTAATAATTTTCATACTGATAATGACAATAGAAATAGTAATAAAATCATTATTATTTTTATCATAATTAATATTATTGTCATTATCATTTCTAAAATTATCATTATTGTTATTATTATGATCATTTTTATGACGATATAGACTATAATGATAATAATCATAAATATAATGACAATAATGATAATAAATGATAATAATAATAATGATCGATTCCATTTTAAAAGCTAAAAGTAATAAAATCCCATAAGTCGAAAAAACAGCAAAATCTAGTGTAATACATACAGCCTTTTGAGAGAAACGTCTATAAAAAGCCTTTTCACTTTTACATGCTAATTATGATGATTTTATCATAAATTCAGATAATTATGATGATTTTCTTTATTATTGACAATAATGATAATTATGATGATGATGACAACAATGATGATAATAATAATATGATAATTATAATGATACTGCAATAATAAGAATAATCAACTCTATCCTAATAATTTTCATACTAATAATGACAATAGAAATAATAATAATACCATTATTATTGTTATTATAATTATTATTGTTATTATATTATTATTATTGTTATTATTATTATTATTGTCATTTTTAAAATTATCATTATTATTATTATCATTATAAAAATAGTTATAAGGATGAAATGACAATGATTAATTAGCATAATAATTATTATAACTGAAATAATGATAACAATAATGATAATTATGACGATAATGAGTCCATTCATAATGAAATAAAAACTAAAAGTAATAAAATCCCAAAAGTCGAAACGGTAACATCTGGCCTTTTGAGAGAAACGTCGAAAAAAGAAACATTTTCGCTTTTAAATGATAATAATGATAATAACATTAATTCAGGCAATTCTGACGATATTCATATTTCCTTAATTATTGACAATAATGCTGAAAATTATGATGATAATTACAATAATAATGATAATAATGATAATAATTACTGCAATAGCAATAATTAACCGTATTCTAATGATTTTCATACTAACATGACAATAGAAATAATAATATCATCATTATTATTGAAATTATAATTACTATTATTATCATTATTATTTCTAAAATTATCATCATTGTTATTATTATGAAAATAGTTATAATGATGAAAATGAAATTAATAATTAGCATAATAATTATTTTAACTACAATAATAATAATAATGATAATTATGACGATAATGAGTATACTGATAATAATAATAAAAATAAGGACAATGATGAAAATAATGATGATAATAATAAGTATAGAGTCCATTTGCAAAGAAATAAAGGCTAAAAGCAATAAAATTCCAAAAGTAAAAAAAAAAAAAACTCAAATCTACCGAATTCAGCCTTTTGAGAGAAAACCCGTTTTCACTTTATGATGATTTTAACATTATAATTCAGTAATTATGATGATTTCATGATAATTCCTTCATTATTGACATAATGAATGACAATTATGATGATAATTGACAATAATAATGAATAATAATAATAAAATGAATATTTTGATGATTAATGCAATAATAGCAATAATTAATTCTATTCTAATAATGTTCATACTAATAATGACAATAGAAACAATAATAATATAATTATTATTGTTATTATAATTATCATTATTGTCATTGTTTCTAAAATTATCCTTATTGTTATTATCATTATAAAAAATAATCAAAATAAAATAGTATTTGATAATTAGCATAACAATGATATAACTGGAATAATAATGATAATGATAACTATGACGATAATGACTATAATGATATAATCATTGAAAAAATAATGACAATAATGATGATAATGGATGAATAATGATAATTATAGAGTTCATTTACAATGAAATAAAGCTAAAGTAATATAAATCCCAAAAGTCGAAAAAATGGTAAAATCTAGCAAATTACGGCCTTTTGAGAGAAACGTCGAAAAAGAAGCTTTTTGCTTTTAAAATGATGATTATGATGATTTTTAACATTAATTCAGGTAATTATAATGATTTTCATTCATAGTGATGATTATTATGATGATAATGACAAATAATGATGATAATAAAATAATAGTTAAAATGACAATAAAATAATAGTTATAATGATAATTTTGATAATTGCTGCAATAATAGCAAAAATTAACTCATAATAATTTTCATACTAATAATGACAAGAAAAATAATAATAATATATTAATAATTGTTATTATAATTATTATATTGTCATTATTCTTTCTAAAATTATCATTATTGTTATCAATAATCTTTTTATGATAAGAAAATGACAATAATAATTAGCATAATAATTATTTATAACTGCAATAATGATAATTATGTGATAATGAGTATATTGATAATCATAAAAATAATGACAATAATGATAGAGTCCATATATAATGAAATAAAGGATAAAAGTAATAAAATCCTAAAAATAAAAAATAAAACGGCAAAATCTAGCCTTTGACAGAATTATAGAAAAATGATATTATTATAATTTTAAATTAATTCAGATTTTTATGATAATCCTCTATTATTGATAATAATGATGATAATTATGATGATAAATGACAATAATGATAATAATTATAAAATGATAATTATAAAGATATAATTTTCATATTCATTGCAATGATACCAACAATTACATCTATTCCATAATTTCCTACTAATAATGACAATAGAAATAATTAATATCATTATTATTGTTATCATTATTTCTAAATTTATCCTATAGTTATTATCTTTATAAAGATAGTTATAATGATGAAAATGACAATAATAATTAGCATAATAACTGCAATAATGATAATAAGAATGATAATTATGATTATAATGACTATAATGATAATAATTATAAAAATATTTACAATAATGATAATAATGATGATAATAAATTATTATAGAGTACCATTTATAATGAAATAAAGGCTAAAAGTAATAAAATCCAGAATTTAAAAAAGGCAAATCTAGCGAGAGAAACGTCGAAAAACGCCGTTTTTCGCTTTTAGATGATAATTATGATGATCTTAACATTAGTTCAGGTAAATATGATGATTTTCATTATAATGCCTTTATTATTGACAATAATGATGATAATTATGATGATAATGACATAATAATGATAATAATAAGAAAAGATAATTACAATGATAATTTTCACATTTACTGTAAATAGTTAACTAATAATGACAATAGAAATAATAATATCATTATTATTGTTTCAATAATTATCATTATTGTAATATTTTTTCTGAAATTATCATTATTGTTATTATCATTATAAATATGACCTTAATAATTAGCATAATAGTTATTATAATTGCAATAATGATAATTATGACGATAATGACTATAATGATAATAATCATAAAAATAATGACAATGATGATAATGATAATTATAGAGTCCATTTATAATGAAATAAAGGCTAAAAGTAATAAAATCCAGTTTGTCGAAAAACGGCAAAATCTGGTCGAATAACCGGATTTTAAATTATAATATCATGTTTTGTAATCATTCAGTGAAATTATAATGATTTCCATGATATTAATTTTGAGAATAATGATGATAATTATGATAATAATGAATAATGATAATAATAAAATGATAATTATAGTGATATTTTTGTTAATAATTGAAACAATAGCATTAATTACCAATATTCTAATAATTTTCCTACTAATAATGACAATAGAAATAATAATAATAATTCTATTATTGTTACTATAGTTTTTATTATTGTTATTATGATTATCATTATTGTAATTATTTTTGCTAAAATCATTATTATCATTATAGATATAGTTATAATGATGAAAATTAGGATAATATTTTTTATAACTACAATAATGATATCATTAATGATAATAATGACGATAATTACTATAATGATAATAATTAATTATATATAATGACAATAATAGATAAATGATAATTATTATGCCCATTTATAATGAAAAAGCTAAAAGTAATAAAATCCCAAAAGTCGAGAAAAATGGCAAAATCTAGCGAATTATCACCTTTTTGAAAGAATGGTCAACCATTCTATATAATCATGTTTATGTTTTTAGAATCAATTCCGTTCCTTGTATATGATTTCGATGATAATCCTTTAATTTTGAGAATAATGATGATATTATGATAATAATGGCGATAAATGATAATAGTACTATAATGATAATTTTAAATGATAATTTCAGAATAATTGAAATAATTATATAACTATCAGATATTTTAATGATTTTCCTGCTAATAATGCCAATAGAAATGATAATAATCTACTATCTGTTATTATCATTTTTATTATTATCCATTATAAGATTTCATTATTGTTATTATTATGTAAAATATCATATTGATATCATTATAAATATAGTTATAATTATATGATGAAATATGGCTCATAATTGGGATTCATAATGATTATTAGACTGCAATAATGATAATATTACTATATGATAATAATCATTTAAAATGACATAATGATAATAGTTATGATATTGGTAATGCATTATGAAAAATTTATAATGAAAAAGGAACAAAAGTTGAAAAAACAGCAAATCTAGCGGAATACCAGCCTTTGAGAGAATTGTTGAAAAAAAACGTTATTTAGCAATAATTTCAGTGAATATAATTTTCTGATAATCCCATTCATTTTGAAAATAATTTATGATAATATAGATAATATGACGATAATAATGATTATAATATAAAATGACGATTATAATAATAGTTATTGATAATAATTGAAATAATAGCGCAATAATACAATATTCGCAATAATTTCCACTACAATACATGAGCAATAGAAATAATAATGATAAATTATAATTATATTGTTATATAATTNAGTGCTTAGGACCGAATCCGTATTCAACACTGTCACAACAGAATAACTAAGAAACACACGGGCTGACAAAAGGCACATAAAAAGGAGCATCCATATTATACATTTATTTCGCACAAAACTTTCAAAAAAGAATAAATACACAGGACAACACACCATACACTTACTTGAAAACACAGAGGCAACTCGCCATAGCCCGAGAAGCACCAGTCAGCCAGCTAAAATCCAACGGTCTGTCACCACACACGAACAAAAGCCTCCCTCCCTAGACCGATCTGACTTGACCTTATATACAGGTGGCTCCCGTGCTTACTGAGATTTTACCCAATATGCAATTAACCTTTATTTGTAAAATAGTGTATGGTGTGTCTAAAATAAATTAAGAAATACATAAAATAAAAAGAACGATAAAACTATACAAAAATGGGCACATAAAATGGACAAAAGATAGGAAAGTACGAAAAAGTGAAAGAAGGGATCCGTGAGAGAAAGCGGAGAAACACGAAGGGGAAAACGAAAGAAAAACAAAGCTAAGGTGAATTAGTCGAAGACGAAAAGGCAAGAATAAAACAAGCTAAGTATAGAATATAAGGTAAGTAGTTTATAAGTAGTGTTGTGTATAGTAGTAGTATAGATGTAGAGGTAGATCACGACCAGTGGGAAAGGTAAGTCAAAGGAATATAAAAACACAGGCTTAGTCTTATTTTTAAAAAGGCGCAGACACACAGGAAACAGCAAAGCCACGTCATCTTGCAGGGCGGAGGAGTCCGTAGATTATCTAGAGCGATTCATAACGTCAGGGGAACAGGGGACCCGAAAGCCTACGGGATGACCCGCCTACAGCCAGGGGAAATTCACTACAACTCCCTCCCCGCCTGACTTCGGACGACTCCCTCTCGGCCTCGACGCACACAGAACGGCCACTGCCTGCTTCTGAGGACCCTAGCGTGCGGCCCGGCCCAGCCACTCTCGACTGAGCAGACAGGGTCATGCAGCATAAGAGGGGCAAGCAGAGAGGTGACGAGAGGAGTCGGTCGAAGGCCACACCACCGGATCCACGGGTCGGAAGAACCAAGCAGTTCACGGTTACCACGACCGTCCACGACCCTCCGGAGGAACGGCTCTACACTGCGGATGGACTCAAAAGGACCGTAAAGCACAAGGAACATCACACCTGCAAGAGACTGGGACTAGTGTATGGCATTTACTGTGTTCATCCTGTATAAAAGTAAAGTCGTGAAAGGAATGCCACTGATAAATCTATATATACGGATGCACGACCAGACAGGAAGAAGGGCAACGAAGGATGAAAGCGAAGGAGGCAAAGGACGACGACCCAGCGAGCAATCACACCCAGGCTGAAAGAATAGGAAAGTGACAGAATAAACCGAAAAAATGAAATAGGAACAATGGGCCCAAAACATGAAATAAAACATAAGATAAAATGAAACTTAAAATCAAACAAAAATAAATACAAAACTTATAAGAAATACAAAAGGAACTTAAGAACAAACTTAAAATCAAGCTTACAATTAATGGACCTTAAAAATACAACTTATACCTAAAAACTTAAAAGTAAGCTTAAAAGCTACAAACTTAAGAATTATACAGAACTAAATTACATAAAAATCAAGCACAAACTTAAGAAGCAAATATATAAACTTAAGATTAAACATAAAAAAGACCTCAAAGAAGAAGACCAACTACATGTTGGAGAGGTGTAAATACATTACCATGAATACACTGCCATGAAATACAGAACCTATCATCTCGACTTGGGCTGGATGAATACAATTCAGATTAATACTCGACATATACAATGTTAATGCACAATTTATGTCATTCATCACTGCTGATACATTAATTTTCACGCACTTATTCATTTTCAGAGCATTTTCTATTACGACACTGAACACATAACACAACACAAAACTCTCAGTGGCAAGCCTTCGAGCAAAAACAAAAAGGGAGACCAATCTAGGCTAACCATGGTCAGGAGGTCGGCAAAAGGAAGCCAAGAGAGCAACTGCAGGATCATCCTCCGGGAGCCCGTCTAAAGGAGGAGGATCGTCCACGTCCCCATCCTCATCTAGCTCATCCTCATCTGGCAAGTGGAGTTCATCATTCGTCCTGTAAGGCCTCAGCTGATTGAGGTGGTAAATCTTCTCCTTGTAAGGAGGAGAGAGAACCCTAACCAACCGTGTTACAGGACCGGTCTTCTTGCAAATACGAGCCGGGCCAAACCGCCGGGGACCAAGAGCTCCACGCCGTCCTGCTCCAGCCATGCGAGGAAGGTCTTTAAAGAGGACTAAATCACCAACCTCAGCAGCAAAGGTGGACTTACGGGTTCGCCGATTATAATCCCGGGCCCATCCTTCTCTGGCCTGCACTGATGTCTCCACGGCAATCTCTCTAGCTCTCCTCAACCTAGCAGCAAAGGACTGTGCTGCCTCATGATCAGTCTCCTCATAATTGCTATTGCCAACAGGATAGGTGCCAATATGTCCAGTCAGCAAGTAGAGAGGTTGATCACCTACTGAGTGGTGTACCACACTGTTCATGGCCAAACGAACGTATGGCAAAAGTTCATCCCATTCTAAGGAAGAAGCCTCCAGAAGAGTTGCCAAGGCGTTTTTCACCACCCGATTGGTGCGTTCAATCATCCCGTGAGTTTGGGGATGGAAAGCAGTAGTGAAAATAGTTTGCACACTGGCTAACTCACACACCCTCTTAAATAACTTGTTTTAAAGTTCTCGGCTATTGTCTGTTTGCAATAAACGAGGTGGCCCAAACACAGTCACGAACTGATTAATAAAAGCATCAGCCACAGTCTCTGCATCCTTGGATGGCAGAGGTATCAACTGAATGCATCGGGTGAGTTGGTCTATGAAAGCCAATACATATCTATTGCCTTGGGAGGTCACTTCCAGTTCCATTAGGTCTGCAGATACCCTTTCCAGTGGGTAACTGGCCTGTGGTGCAGCAGCAAGAGGAGCACGATAAGCCATACCCTTACGTTTTTGGCAAGATCGACATGTACCAACATATTCTTTGACGGCAGCCAACATGTTAGGGAAGTAAAAGTAATCCCTGAGCTTACAATATGTCCTGTAAACCCCAGGGTGACCTGCTGTTGCACTTGAATGAGCTAAATGCATGGCAGAACCCCTAAGTATCTTTGGCACTACTAACTGATGGAGTACTCGATCTGGGAGGTGACGAACATGGTATAAAACTCCATCTCGAAGCTCAAACTCTTCAAGAGTTAGAGGAAGGCGACGACGCGGCAAATTCCGTTCCTCTAAATATTCGATCTTTCCACAGGGATCCTCAAGTTGGTGACGACGCGCATCGTCTGGATCACGATTTGTTTCTGTTGCAGCCACTGCACGACTCAACTGGTCTGGACATGCTGTCCCTTGTTGTATCTTAATACATAGTTATAAAAACTAAGTCGTCGACCGCCGAGTCATTAAAACTCTTTTTCTTACTAACAAATAGGTAAGGCTATGTGTGTAAATGTAGAAGCGGCGCCCATACACATAGCAGAAGGCTCGTACCCCTTCCACTACTGCAAGTGCTTCACAATCAATTGCAGGATAACGAGTCTCGGCATCCTAAGTTTGCAAGAAGCAACAGGCTGCAAGCGACCCTCATCATCACTTTGCATTAAGCAAGCGCCGATTGCAACACCCGACGCATCGGTGTGGATCTCAAAGGACCTGTCAAAATCGGGCTTACTAAGAACTGGGGCTGAGATAAGTGCCGTCTTCAAGCTCTGGAAAGCAATTTCCTTCAGCTGACCCCAGATAAACTTGGTGTCCTTACGTGTCAAGCTCGTAAGTGGTGCTGCAATATTTGAATATTGTTTGATATGCTTCCTGAAGAAGCCTGTGCAACCGAGAAAGCGGCGCACTTCCTTTTGGTTCCTAGGCTGAGGCATCTTTTGAATGGCAGCCACCTTATCTGGGTCAGGTCCCACACCCTCATCTAATCTCAGATGGTCATCAAGTTGTTGTTGTGCACCACCACATCATCTAAATAGGCAATGGTATGCCTGCCTAAAACAGATGAAAGCACACAGTTAACAGCCCGTTGAAATGTTGAAGGGGCAGTTGCTAACCCAAATGGCAACTTTCTGAACTGAAAAAGTCTATGCCCATCTGAGAATGCAGTCTTCGGCCTATCATCTGGACTGACATCCACTGTCCAGTAGGCACTGCGAGCATCAAGAGCAGTAAACCACATGGTTCCATGGAGCTGATCAATGAGCTCATCAATGCGTGGCATTGGATAAGCATCTTGCTCTGTAATGCTGTTGAGACCTCTGTAGTCAATGCAGAAACGGGTGGACCCATCCTTCTTTCTGACGAGCACAATTGGGGAATGCCAAGGAAAGGTGGAATGCTCGATAACCCCTTGTGAGAGCAATAGTGTCACATTCCTCCCGAATGAACTTTTTAGAGGCTTCTGGGAGACGCCACTGCCTCACACATAGTGGACCTTCGCCCTCTTTTGTTTTAATAGTATGGGATATACCAGGTACCGTCCCTAATTTAGCTTGTGCATCAAATAATGCCACATACTTACAAGTACCTGCCTGAGCTGCCGCTGTTGCTCAAGGGTGAGATGGCCCAGATCAATCTCACTTAAAAGGTCACCAAGCTCAGCATCTTTCAGCTGAACATCTTCAGGGCAGTCGGTGCTGGAACCCGACTGGTCAACCCCAAGCAGTTTGTGTCACAACACTGCAAGGTGGGAGATCCACATCTGACAGAATGATGTAATCATCTGCACTCCCAAAATCTCCAACAGCATCAAAGCTATCAAAGTCATCGTCAATAATCCCTCACCAAGTTCAAAATCATTGTCATTGCCCATGAAAAGCTCAGTCCCTAAAGCTTGCTCCTCTGCAGCATACTGGGAAGAAGTCCCAGGAATGGCAGCTTTTCTTATCTTGGCACTCTTACTATTAATCATTTTGGTTTTATTTGGCACTGCACTATGAGAAACAACACCCTTGACACTCACATTAGCACTTTCACGATTAATACCACCAACACACTGCACTTTTCACGGTATCACAAACACTAACATCACTTTCATTTTGCTTATCATCAACACCTACATCTGTGCTTCCAGCCTCAAGTGAGAAAACTTGTACAATGTTTTCAACTACAGCTAACCTATGTCCATTTCTTAATTTTACAGGACGTGCAGTCTCATTTACTGCCCAGACTTTAAGTCGGCCATCTTTCACCTCTTGTAGAGACCTAGGTACCACCAAGGGACACTCAATACCAGAAACCATAAGTTCCTTGGCGGCTTGCATACACCTAGGAACGCTACACTTGACAAAACGTCCACTACGAGGCGGTACAAAAGCAGGTACAGCAACATGTGCAACCTGTGAAGCAGGTAGCGACCTTGGTTGCTTGCAATGTACCTCAACAAGAACAACCTGTATATGTGACTGAAAACTTCTGACCTTGCAAGACCAAAACATCCACCTTACTATGGTCAGAAAAACACTCAAGCCTGAAGTTAAAACGTCTGAGGAGATCCATGCCCAAAAGAATATCTCCAGGAAAGGAAATAACATCCAAGATACATACTTTATGTTTAACACAAACTCGATCATTCACACGAAAACTCACCAAACTTTCACCCAAAACTGGAATAGTCTTACCAGAAACTCCTTTCACTCTTTTAAAAGATTCATTCTCACATCTTATTCCCATCTTTCCTGCAGCTATCCCCTTGACAATGGTCACCTCAGACCCCGTGTCAACAAAACACTGCGTTGTGAAGCCATTAATCATTAAAGAAACCATAGGTCGACCTGCAGGTTTCCGAAAAAACTCGTTCTCGCAATCAGTGGTTGACAGCACCTCTTTGCTCGCCAGTGACGGTGTCGCTGCCACGCCCGACCTGGCGCGATACAAAGGGACACTGCCGTGCAAAGTGACCTTGCTCACCACATGCAAAGCACTTCCTCCTTTCACTCAACACACGACACTCTGAACTATCATGCTCGTGGTTCTTGTGGTAGCGACAATACTTTCTAGGAGGATCTACCTCGGCTGCTGCAAGAACCCGTGGTCGGAAAGGCGACCTAGTAGGAGAGCTTACCCCAGGACCTTCACTTTCCCTGAGACTCCAAACTCTCTGGGGTCTCAACAAGATTACAAAGCTCTGCCTCTTCCTTCACCACAACTGCTTCCCTAATCCATCGAGGAAGACCTTGCAAAAAGACCCTTCTGATGAGGTCATCTGGGTCACCAATAGCACGAGGATAATCCCGTAATCCCTGGTACACCATACCTTCCAATGTCAAATAAAAATCCATAGGTGCTTGCCCAGGTTGCAGTTTTTGACTCTGAAGCACACGATAAAAATCAGATGAAGTGCCAGTCCCCCTGAACTTCTGCCTAAGTTTATCTTTAAATTCTACCCAGGAGACAATACTATCAAAGAGGGGGGAATTTACTATAAGTTCTGCTGCACCCTTACATGAAGCCTTTGCAGCTTTAATAAAGGCTGCATCGGTCTGAGGTCGAGTGTGGTTCTCGACACTCCGGAGCCAGCTCTCGACCTCTTGATTACGCTTAAGGGGATGGGCAGAGCTAACCTCTGCCTTAAACTGAGGAATTGGATCCCTCTGCACCACAAACTCAACTGGGGGAGCTTCCCTGACAGAAACGGGTGTTGAAGGACGAGATATACGGGCTTCCAACTCGCTATTCTGGAAGCGCAGATTCTGAACCTCTAGGGTGAGCTGAGAGATCTTTTGGAAAAGCTCTTCCATCACTGAAATCTCTGGAAGTCTCTCGATGCCTCGGTCATCCGAATCTGGCAGGAGAGTTTGCCCTGAAGGGGAGTTCCTTCCTACCGAAGGAGCAGAAGCCGCCTCTTGGCTCGTCGAAGGGCGAGAGGGGCTGTTGTTACGACTTCCGCCGTTCCTTCGACCCATGGCTCGTGTCCGAATTGTGAAAATGTTGACTTACAATTATGGTCAGAACAGCTTCAACTGCAAGGCTGAACAAGACACCTAAAACACCCTCATTAAGTCTACAAGAGCACTGTGCTACCGAATTACTCACAAGAACATACACAAGATATTCACATGCCTACAAGGGCAATCACACGGTCTCAAAACAAATTCACAAGCAAACATCAGATGCACG
Source organism: Penaeus vannamei (assembly GCF_003789085.1). Classification (NCBI taxonomy): domain Eukaryota; kingdom Metazoa; phylum Arthropoda; class Malacostraca; order Decapoda; family Penaeidae; genus Penaeus; species Penaeus vannamei. The sequence continues at coordinate 56,150 of NW_020871783.1, forward strand.
CTAATCTCCCTCGTAAAACACTGACACAAACGCAGGTATAAACCAGCCAAGCGCACATCTATAAAAACACTCACTTAAAATCTCACTAAGACACGCAGAATTCTCATCGACGCACTTAAAACACTTGCGCATAAGAACTAAAAACACAATCAGAAACATTCGCTTACAAAAATCCCTAAAACAAGCATAAAACACTTGCGCATAAAAGCTCATCAAGAAAAACATCTAAAACATCCATGCAGAATCATAGAAAGATCCGCTTAAAAGATCTCTTTATAACAGATAAAACACTTGCACGTAAGAGTTCACCAAAACAAACATCCGCTTAAGAACACTACAGACAGCAAAAGACTTAAAAGGGGAGGTTAAAACATAAAACACTTAAAACACGGGCACTAAAACAGGCATAAAACACTCGCTTAAAGCTTAAAAACCATAAAACAAAAGGCATAAAACACTCATCAAAACACTTAAAAACACGTATCAAAAACTCACTAAAATAAACATCCATAAACCTTCAGAGGCTTACTGAAATATACACGTCAAAATCTTGCAAACTTTCATTCAAAACCCATATATTATGAAAACACGTAAACTCGCGTGACCACGTACGAGTACCTCACAAATACTTAAACATTCACTCCCGCGCAAAAGACAACCAGCGAATTCCTTAACAATCATGAAATCACACACAGGTCATTCAGTCTACCCGCCAGAAAGTCAAAGCTCGCATCAAAATACCGAAGATAAAACACCAGAAAAACACACAAAAACAAGACCATTTAACGCCGAAACAAACAGCCGTAAAACACCGATACATAAAACTAGAGAAAACCACTAAGCCAAATCAAGTAAAAACCAAAAGAGAGGTAAAATAAATCAAAGATAAAACAGAACTAAAACAGAAAAACATTCTATAAAAGAAACCACAGAAACATAAAATGAATAAAAATACCATGGGTGGACAGACCGACTACGTGACTACGGGTCAAGAACTGCGCGAAGACGTAGGAGCGTCTTGGCCATAACAAGCAGTTACACCGTCTTGGAGTCATTGAATGAATTAACAAAACAAACAAAACGCCATTGCCCGCCGCTAGCCACCAAAATATATGTTACGCTGTAGTGGATATTTATAAACTCCGTAGAGTTAAAGATGTTGATTTGGTAGCGTGTTATCCAACTACAGGTAATCTCCATGTGGGTCTGGCGTTAATTAGTAATGACTCTCAGGTGAGTTTAAGGGTGATTCCGTAGTCACGATAAAAAACAATAAGACCACTGGCTGACAAAAAGGCAACATAAAAAGGAGCATCCATATTATACATTTATTTCGCACAAAACTTTCAAAAAGAACAAATACACAGGACAACACACCATACACTTACTTGAAAAACACAGAGGCAACCCGCCATAGCCCGAGAAGCACCAGTCAGCCAGCTAAAATCCAACGGTCTGTCACCACACACGAACAAAAGCCTCTCTCCTAGACCGATCTGGCTTGACCTTATATACAGGTGGCTCCCGTGCTTACTGAGATTTTACCCATAATGCAATTAACCTTTATTTGTAAAATAGTGTATGGTGTGTCTAAAATAATTAAGAAATACATAAAATAAAAAGAACGATAAAACTATACAAAAATGGGCACATAAAATGGACAAAAGATAGGAAAGTACGAAAAAGTGAAAGAAGGGATCCGTGAGAGAAAGCGGAGAAACACGAAGGGAAAAACGAAAGAAAAACAAAGCTAAGGTGAATTAGTCGAAGACGAAAAGGCAAGAATAAAACAAGCTAAGTATAGAATATAAGGTAAGTAGTTTATAAGTAGTGTTGTGTATAGTAGGAGTAGTGTAGATGTAGAGGTAGATCACGGACCAGTGGGAAAGGTAAGTCAAAGGAATATAAAAACACAGGCTTATTCTTATTTTTAAAAAGGCGCAGACACACAGGAAACAGCAAAGCCACGTCATTTTGCAGGGCGGAGGAGTCCGTAGATTATCTAGAGCGATCCGTAACGTCAGGAGAACAGGCGGCCCGAAAGCCTACGGGATGACCCGCCTACAGCCAGGGGAAATTCACTACAACTATCATTGTCATTATAATTATTATTATTGTCATTATTATTTCTAAGATTATCATTATTGCTATTATTATATAAATAGTTATAATGATAAAAAACAATAATTAGCATTATTATTATAACTGCAATTGATAGTAATAATGATAATCACGATGATAATGACTATAATGATAATAATCATAAAAAATGATGACTTGTGATAATAATGATAATAATTATCATTCAGTCTGATTATAATGAAATAAAGGCCAGAAGTAATAAAATCCTTCGAAAAACGGCAAAATCTAGCGTATTACAGCCTTTTGTGAGAAACATAGAAAAAAAACTTTTTCGCTGTTTAATGGTAATTATGAGGATTTTAACATTAATTCAGGTAATTATGATTTCCATGATAATTCCTTTATCATTGACAATAATGATGATAATTGTGATGATAATGACAATGATAATGACAATAATAATGATACTAATAATAAAATGATAATTATAATGATAATCTTGATAATTACTGCAATAATAGTAATAATTAACTCTATTCCAATAATTTTCATACCAACAATGGCAATAGAAAAATAATAACATCATTATCATTGTCATTATAATTATTATTATTGTCATTATTATTTCTAAGATTATAATTATAGCTATTATCATCATATAAATAGTTATAAAGATAAGAATAGCAATAATAATTACCATAATAATTATTATAACTGCAATAATGATGAAAATAATAATGATAATCATGATGATAATGACTATAAATGATAATAATCATAAAAAATGACATTATGAAATAATTATCATTCAGTCCTTTTATAATGAAATATAGGTCAGAAGTAATACAATCCCAAAAGTCGAAAAAAAACGGCAAAATCTAGCGAATTACAACCTTTTGAGACAAACGTCGAAAAAAACCCTTTCGCTTTTTAATGGTAATTATGAAGATTTTAACATTAATTCAGGTAATTTATGATGATTTCCATGATAATTCCTTTATTATTGACAATAATGATGATAATTATGATAATAATGAAAATAATAATGATAATGATAAAAATCATAATTATAATGATAATCTTGATAATTACTGCAATGATAACAATAATTAACTCTATTTCAATAATTTCATACTAATAATGGAAATAGAAATAATAATATCATTATCATTCATATAATAATTATTATTGTCATTATTATTTCTAAGATTATCATTATTGCTATTATCATTTAAATAAATAGTTATAGTGATAAAAAATAGCATATTGATTAGCATAATAATTATTATAACTGCAATAATGATGATAATAATGATAATCATGATGATAATGACTATTATGATAATAATAATAAAAAGTGATGCCAGTAATGATAATAATGATGATAATAATTACCATTCAGTCCACTTATAATGAAATAAAGGCCAGAACTAATAAAATCCCTAATGTCGAAAAAACGGCAAAAATCTAGCGTATTACAGCCTTCTGAGAGAATGGTCGAAAAAAAAATCCCTTTTCGCTTTTTAATTGTAATTATGAGGATTTTAACATTAATTCAGGTAATTATGATGTTTCCATGATAATTCCTTTACTATGACAATAATGCTGAATGTATGATAATGACAATGATAATGACAATAATAATATAAAATCATAATATAATGATAATCTGATAATTATTGCAATAATAGAAATAATTAACTTTATTCAATAATTTTCATACTAATGGCAATAGAAAAATAATATCATTATCTTTGTCATTATAATAATAACTATTGCCATTATTATTGTAAGATTATCATTATTGCTATTATCATTATCAAATAGTTATAATTATGATGATTTCCATGATAATTCCTTTATTATAGCAATAAGGATGATAATTATTGATGATAATGACAACCGATTGAAATATAACAATGATAATAATGATAAAATCTAATTTTATAATGATAATCTTGATAATTACTGCAATAATAGTAATAATTAACTCTATTCCAATAAAGTTCATACTAAAAATGGCAATAGAAATAATAATAAACATCATTATCATTGTCATTATCATTATTATTATTGTTATATTATTTCTAAGATTATCATTATTGCTATTATTATATAAAGAGTTATAATGATAAAAATACATAATGGTTAACATAATAATTATTATAACTGCAATAATGATAATGATAATGATAATCATGATAATAATGACAATAATGATAATAATCATAAAATGATGACAGTAATGATAATGATGATAATAATTATCATTCAGTACATTTATAATGAAATAATGGCCAAAGGTAATAAAATCCCAAAATTCGAAAAAAACGGCAAAATGTAGCGAATTACAGCCTTATGAGTGAAACGTCGAAAAAAACTTTTCGCTTTTTAATGTAATTATGAGGATTTTAACATTTCTGTAATAATAGCAATAATTACTTTATTCCAATAATATCATACTAATAATGGCAATAGAAATAATAATAACATTATTATAATTGATATATAATTATAATTATATAATTATTATTATTATTATTATTTCTAAGATTATCATTATTGCTATTATCATTATATAAATAATATAATGATAAAAATAGCAAAAATGATAAGCATAATATTATTAAAACTGCTGCAATAATGATGACAATAATATTGATAATCATGGTGATAATGACTATAATAATGGTAATCATGATGATAATGACTATAATGATAATAATCATAAAAATGATGACAGTAATGATATGATGATGATAATAATTATCATTCAGTCCATTTATAATGAAATAAACGCCAGAAGTAATAAAATCCCATAAAATGAAAAACGGCAAAATCTAGAGAAAACGTCAAAAAAAAAACTTTTCGCTTTTTAATGGTAATTATGAGGATTTTAACATCAATTCAGGTAATTATGATGATTTCCATGATAGTTCCTTTATTATTGACAATAATATGATATGATGATAATAACAATGATAATGACAATAATAATGATAATAATGGTAAATCATCATTATACTGATAATCTTGATAATTATTGCAATAATAGCAATAATTTAACTCTATTCCAATAATTTCATACTATTAATGGCAATAGAAATAATATCATTATCATTGTCATTATAGTTATTATTGTCATTATTATTTCTAAGATTATCATTATTGCTATTTCATTATGTAATAGTTATAATGATAAAAATAATAATAATAATTAGCATAATAATTATTATAACTGCAATAATGATGATATAAGAAGGATAATCATGATTGATTAATGACATAAAGATAATAATCATAAAAATGATGACAGTAATGATAATAATGATTATAATAATTATCATTCAGTCAATTTATAATGAAAATAAAGGCCAAAAAGTAGTAAAATCACAAAAGTCGAAAAAAAACGGAAAAAATCTAGCGTATTACAGCCTTTTGAGAGGAACGTAGTAAAAAAAAAAAAAAAACTTTTCGGTATTTAATGGTAATTATGAGGATTTCCATGATAAATCCTTTATTATTTGACAATAATGATGTTTCATTATAATGATAATGATAATGACAATAGTAATGATAAAATCATAATTATAATGATAAAAATCTTGATAATTACTGCAATAATGGCTATAATTAACTCTATTCCAATAATTTTCATACTAATGAGGGCAATAGAAAAAAATAATTTACATCATTATCATTGTCATATAATTATTATTTATCATTATTATTTCTAATATTATCATTATTCCTATTATCATTGTGTAAATAGTCATAATGATAAAAATAGCAATAATAATTAGCATAATATATTATTATAACTATAGTAATGATAATAAGTAATGGTAATCATGATTATAAAGACTATAATTGATACAATAATAAAAATGATGACAGTAATGATAATAATGATGATAATAATTATCATTTAGTCCATTTATAATGAAATAAAGGCATAACTAACAAAATCCCAAAAATCGAAAATGCAAAATCTAGGGTATTACAGCATTCTGAGAGAAACATCAAAAAACCTTTTCGCTTTTTTTATGGTAATTAGAGGATTGTTAACAATATTGAGATAATTTATGATGATTTCCATGATAATTCCTTTATTATTGACAATAAATCATTATAATTATGATGATAATGATAATGATAATAATGATAAAATCATAATTATAATGTTAATCTCATAATTACTGGCAATAATAGAAATAATTAACTCTATTCCAATAATTTTCATACTATATAATGGCAATAGAAATAATAATAAAATTCATTATCATTGTCATTATAATGAATATTATTGTCATGATATTTATAAGATTATCATTACTTGCTATTATCATTATATTAAATAGTTATAATGATAAAAATAGCAGTAATAATTATCATAATAATAATTATAACTGCAATAATTGATGATAATGATAATCGATGATGATAATGACTATAATGATAATCATAAAAATGATGACAGTAATATAATAATGGTAACAATTATCATTAAGTCCATTTATAATAATAAAGGCCAGAAGTAATAAAATCCCAAAAGTCGAAAAAACGGGAAAATCTAGCGTATTACAACTTTTCAGCGAGAAATGTCGCAAAAAAACCTTTCGCTTTTTAATTGTAATTATGAGGATTTCAACATTAATTCAGGTAATTATGATGATTCCCATGATGAATCCTATATTATTGACAATAATGATGATAATTATGATGATAATGACCCAATATAATGACGAATATAATGATAATAATTTTGATAAAATCATAATTATAATTATAACTCATGATAATTAAAGTAATAATAGCAATAATTAACTCTATTCCAATAATTTTCATACTAATAATGGCAATAGAAATAATAAAACTTATCATTGTGTCATATATAATTATTATTATTTCCTTATATTTCTTAAATTGCATTATTGCTATAATCATTATATGAATTAGTTATAATGATATAAAAAAGCTATAATAATTAAGCATAATAATTATTAGTGTATAATGATAAAAAAGCAATAATAATTAGCAATAATGATTATTCTAATATAATGATATAAATAGCAGATAATAATTAGCATAATAATATGATAATTATAAAAATTATTAGTTATAATGATAAAAATAGAGCAATACTTAATTAGCATTAAATATTATAACTGCAACAATGATGATACATAATAAATGATTAATCTTGATTTGAATAATGACTAAATGATAATCATAAAAATTATGACAGTAATGATAATAATTGATAATAATATCATTCAGTCCATGATAATGAAATTAAAGGCCAGAAATACATAAAATCCAGATCGAACAGCTTTTTGAGAGAAATTCCCGAAAAAAACCCTTTTCCCGCTTTTTAATGGTAATTATGAGGATTTTTTAACATTAATGAATATAATTAAGATATAATGATAATGATAATGACAATACTAATGATAATAAGATTAAAATTCGTAATTAAAGAGATAATCTTGATTAATTCTGGCAATAATAGCAATAATTAACTCTATTCCAATAATTTCATACAAATAATTACAATAGGAAATTCTATCAATAAATCATTACCAATTGTCATTATGATTCATTATTATTTAATTATTATTGTCTAAGATAATCTATTTATTTATTATTCTTTATATTAAATAGTTATAATTGTAAAAATAGCAATAATAATTAGCAAATAATTATTATTACTGCATTAATGATGATAATAATATTGATTAATCATGATGATAATGACTATAATGATAAATAATCATTAATTAAAAATTGATGACCCAGTTAATGATAATAATGATATTTATGCATTAATCATATATAATGAAATAAAGCCAGAAGTAAATAAAATCCCAAAAGTCGAGAAAAAAGCAAAAATCTAGCGAATTGCAGCCTTTTGCAGAGAAACGTCGAAAAAAAACCTTTTCTCTTTTTAATTGTAATTATGAGAATTTTAACATTAATTCAGGTAATTATGATGATTTCCATTGATATTCCTTTATTATTGGACAATTAAATGATGATAATTATGATATAATGACAATGATAATGACATAATATGATAATAATAACTAAAAATCATAATTATAATGTAATCTTGATAATTACTGTATTATAGCATTAATTATTCTCTATTCCCAAATTAATTTTCTACTTAATAGACATAGAAATGAATATCAGTATTCATTGTCATTATAAATTATAATATTGTGTTACTGCGAATAATAGCAATAATTAATTTTTCTATCAATTTCATCCTATAATGGTAATAGACTAATAACATCATTATCATTGTCATTATAATGAATATTATTGTCATTGTTATATATAAGATTATCATTATTGCTATTATCAATTATAGATAGTTATAATGATAAAAATAGCAATAAAAATTAGCATAATAATTATTATAACTGGAATAATGATGATAATGATAATGATAATCATGATGATAATGACTATTTAACGATAATAAGCATAAAAATGATGACAATAATGATAATAAAGATGATGATAATTATCATTCAGTCCATTTATAATGAAATAAAAGCAAAGTTATACAGCTTCTCGAGGGAAGCGTCGAAAAAATAAACTTTTCGCGTTTTAAAATGGTAATTATTAGGATTTTGAAATAATTCAGGTAACTTATGATGAATTCCCATGATAATTCCTTATTATGACAATAATGATATAATAGATTATAATGACAATGATAATGACAAATAATAATGGTAATAATAATAAAATCATAATTATAATAATAATCTTGATAATTACTGTAATTATAGCATTATTATCTCTATTTCCAATAATTTTCATACTAATAATGACAATAGAAATAATATCAGTATCATTGTCATTATAAATTATTAATATTGTCATTATTATTTATAATTAAATTTCTATTATGCTATTATTCATATATAAATAGCTATAATTGTTAAAAATAGCCAATAATATTAGGCATAATACTTATTATAACTGCAATAATGTGATAATAATAATGGATAATCATGATGCTAATGACTATAATGATATTAATCAATATAAATGATGACAGTAATGATAATAATTATTTCAGTCCTTTTATAATGAAATAAAGGACATAATAATAAAGATACCAAAGTCGAAAAAAGGCAAAATGTAGCGTATTACAGCTTTTGAGAGAAACTCGAAAAAACCCTTTCCCTTTGTAATGGTAATTGTGAGGATTTAAATATTAAATCAGGTAATTATGATGATTTCCACGATAATTCCTTTATTATTGACAATTACGATGATAATTATGAATAATGATAATGATAAAAATGATAAAATTATAATATCTTGATAATTACTGCAGTAATAGCAATAATTAACTCTATTCCAATAATTTCCATACTAATAATGGACAATAGAAATAATAATTACATAATTATCATTGTCATTATAATTATTATTCTTGTCATTATTATTTCTAACATTATCATTATGCTATTTCCTTATATGAATAATTATATATGATAAAAATAGCAATAATAATTAGAAATAATTAATTAGTATGGACTGTAATAATAGTGATAATTAATGATAATCATGATGATAAATGACTAAAATAATAATAATCATAAAAAGGATGACAGTAAATGATAATGATGATAATAATTATCATTCAGACCATTTATAATGAAAAATAATGGGCCAGAAGTAAAAAATCCCGAAAAAAACGGCAAATCTAGCGTATTAGCCAGCCCTTTGAGAGAACTTTTTTAATGGTAATTATGAGGATTTAACGATTAATTCAGGTAATTATGATGATTTCCACGATAATTCCTTTATTATTGACAATAATGATAATTATGATGATAATGACAATGATAATGACAATACTAATGATAATAATGATTAAATCATAATTGTAATGAAATCTTGGTAATGCTCAATAATAGCAATAAGGTTAACTCTAATTCCAATAACTTCTTCATACTAATAATGGCAATAGAAATAAAAATGTCATTATCACTGTCATTATAGTTATTATTATTGTCATGTTTATTTCTAAGATTATCATTATTTCTATATCATTATATAAATAGTTTATAGGATAAAATAGTGATAATATTAGCATAATTATTATAACTGCAAAATGATGGCGTAATAATAATGATAATCATGATGATAATGACTATAAATGATAATGATCATAAA
>NW_020871783.1:73972-82453 GCF_003789085.1 Penaeus vannamei
TGTCTTTCTCTTCCACAAGAGCTGTGCTGATGTATCGCTTGCTTGTTCATCACCGTCCGTCACATGCTAACCACGTGACTTGATGCGATCTTTAAACCAGTGTAGAGGAGATCAGGCAGACTCCCTGTGGGGAGCCAAGGAGCAACACCTCGCTCCAAGGAACTGCCGCACTCCATCTTATTCAGTAAAGGAGTCAAGACACTTTGGTTGTCTACCTTAACCATAAGCTCGCCATCTACCAAACTCTTGTAGGACCCAACATTTGGGCTCTTACAGTGTGTGTGTGTGTGTGTGTGTGTGTGTGTGTGTGTGTGTGTGTGTGTGTGTGTGTGTGTGTGTGTGTGTGTGTGTGTGTGTGTGTGTGTGTGTGTGTGTGTGTGTGTGTGTCTGTCTGTGTGTGTGTGCTCCCCCCCCCACTCAAGAAAAATCAGATATGACGCCCTTGGTGCAGACTCGGTATGGCCGTCGACCCCTTGAAAAATGTATCGGATGCTGGACAAGGGTTAAACGAGAGCTACTCAAAATGGCAACAAATTGTCGCCCGCATGTGCGCCCTCCATCTGTTTTTTTTTTTTTTTTCTATTGCTTCAGCCTGCTTCTTGTCCATATGAAAATCAAGGAAGGCTGCCTTGTCAGCTGATCTTAAGCCTAAATTTCTCCTTGGTTCACCCGGTCTGCCTTCTGCATTCGTCCAATAACTGCAACATTTGTTTAACAATCGGCAGCAATCTTTATTGTTGGTTTGTTTTGAGGTACTAATTGGACAGGAATTGTCTTCTGAAAAAAAATCTCAAGATTGATCGTCGATGTGGAGATACCGTGCAAGCATCGTTATGGTTTTGCAACTGCCCAGCTATTGTGAGATACGTTTGCAAGGGTCGTGCTACAATACTGCCCATGAGAGCGAGCCTAATTGCACCCATTTTCAAGGAGACCAGAGTGAAACAGGATTTTACATTCACTGCAGCCTACACAATTGACAATGAAACGACTATATAAAGGTAATATTATTAATAATAAATATAGATATAAATCGTTTAAACAGGCCTATGAATAATGTATTTCTATGGTTACATCATTAAAAAAATCATGTTAGACGAAAAATGGGGAGTTTATTTTTCAAAATATGTTCTGAATGTTCATTTCCTCCGCACAAATAAACATTCCAGTCACTCTTTAAAGGAATATCTCTAGTTTCCCCTGGTGCTGGGACATCTGTTCAGAAAGGAAAAATATATTACATACTGGTGAAGACTGGGGAATATGCAAATGGGGTAAATCAATGCAAGAACGAATATTGTGGTAGTCAAAATAAAAGAATTGACATGAAAATTGATATTTGTAGAACATTTATTAATTAGGCCTATATTTAATTGTGTATCCCAGAGCACAGCGTTAATATCGTAAAGCTAAATTCAAACGATAAAAAACAATGGCAAGCTTGTTAGATAATCATGTTCAGTCGCAGTGCAATATCGGCTTTGGTCTTCTGTTTGTTGGTAACTTGCCTTCCACTTTCTTGATGTCGCCCACAAGATTTTTTAAATATGTCAGTAATCAGTATATGCCTAAAATAACCAAAACCGTAAGTAATCAGAGGGAAATATTGATTGTATTTTTTATGAAATAAATGTAACCATAACGTATAAATTATATACGTTCATGGTCGGTAGTTTTAATGTCTATATGAACGCATGTGGACGGACGCACACGCACACACACGCACACACACACACACACACACACACACACACACACACACACACACACACACACACACACACACACACACACACACACACATGTACATAAGTGTATAATTGTGTTAACCTCCCACAATTTATGCGGGTGGGCAGAAGTGATACGACTGAAACAGCTTCGTCCTTTATTCTTAAGAGTCTACACACGACTAGAAATAAAGATACGGCTGGTCATGCTGCATGGATCCGCGGCCAGCCCGCACTGCGCGGTCAGTGGACAGGCCGTGTCGCTCTCGGAGAGAAGGTGAGGTTAGTTCAGGTCAGTTAAATTTGCGGTCTAGCTTCGTCCGGGACTTTTCTCTAGAGTGGCCCGGCCAGGGAGAGGTCAAGCTAGGTCGGCTTATATCGGGCCCCCACGAGGAACCATGCACCACTCGGTTTGCGATATTGAATGATGCATTGTGTTATGCAGCATGCTATAACGTGGACACACGTTTGTGCTAATATGTGCACACATGTATGTAGTAAATACATGTGCACACATGAACAGTAAAGGAAAATTGGCACTCCTACTGAGAAATTGTAGCAGTTATCGAATCTATTGTTCCATTACATATATAACTATGAAACAGCATTTTCAACGAAATTAATGCATTGAGAAATGTGAATTATTGTAACACCACAGCTCAATATGCAGCAGATGCGATAAGGCATACTTTGGTGAAACGGGACGTACCTTCAACACCAAGATCAACGAACATCGAGCAGACATCTGTCACCACAGGACTTCCAACGCCATGATGATTCATGTAGATGAAGCTGGATACTTACCGAACTGGAAGGAAGCTTAAGTAATCCACAAAGAATTGAATAAACACAAAAAAAATAAATCTTGGAAGTTGCATACATCGCGTTGGAGAAGAATATAAAACCGCATCAGTCGGATCCGAACTATCCAAGGTCGCGGCAGAAGTTATGCGAATAACGAGTGCAAGGTCACAATCGTAAGGTGATTCACTAGCTCACATATAATATGAATATGCTATATATTTTCTCTAATGTATGTATTTCTGACGAAGATATATTCGCAACCGGTAAAATAAACCTCTCTTGGATTGTAAAGATATTCATTCTCATTTATACCTTTCTATATTGTCAACATGAATACGGTTCATCCTATGTTATCTAGCGAAAAGGCTAAAAGTGAGTAAACGATTAAAAGATGTCAAAGATCGTAATGCACTTCAGAATAGTAAAGTACTGAAAAAGGCTAGGTAAGGCGGAGATTAGTAAAATGGGGTTAAGAACGATTAGATCAAATACAGGGTATCAATACGGCTGAGGAAGTGGAAGAAAAGAATAAGGGATTCCGTCAGGGATAATAAACGTGTTTCAGTAAAGCGGGATAGGACAACAAAATGTGTGAGACTGAAAGAGGTACCGTCATGAAGCAACCAGAGGGTAATAAGGGAAGAAGTGGGAGTCGGAAAAATAGAAGGACCCGGGGACAGAGACAAGGGACCAGGAAAAGGAGGTGAAGTATATGGAAGAATGCCAAGAGTGAATGGAGCGTTCTCATGGGTGATGTTCAGGAAGCTTTTAGTGTTCTCATGTTTCTAGAGGGGGTTTGGGAAACGAGGGGGTTTTATCCGGAAGAGAAGAGGAGACAGATCTCCGAGGAGCAGAGGAAGAGGTAATCGTTGGTGAGAATGCGGTGAGACATGGGGTGGAACATTTAGGTTGCATGTTGCGACAGGTAAAGTGATTAGAAAGGGGAAGTGGCAGACTGGAGTATGTGCATTTATAATAGTAAAAGAATTTGACTGGGAGATAGAGTGGGTACATGCGGGGTGGTAAGAGATATTAGGGAATATACCAAGACATCTTAGAAAGGAAGACGTTCGGTATGAAGGAATGCGAAAGAACGAGTCGGCGTGCTTACTGTCTGGCCTCGCGTAGAATGAGGCCAAATTTTAATCTGAGAACTGCTACCGCAGACTCGAATTTGTAGGCAGGGTAGCTCCTAAAAAAATATGGGAGCTACCACAATTACACCCGTGCGTAATTGTGCATAGCAATTTGAGCTGCCGTGACCGGGCTGGGCACAGATAACAGTGGGCTGTGGAGCAGCATCGTTCAACAGTATGGTTAAAACGCCAACATTTCAGACAGTGACGGGGGAAGGGTCGAAATGGTCAGACAAGACAGGACTTTCCACCAATAAACTTCATGGGGGAGGTAACGTCTACGGAAGGTTATCTTGGCAATAATGGTGTAATTGTAAGTAGGAGGAGTAGTAAGATGAGTGGATGAGGGGTCTCAGTCGATTTGGGACATAATTAGAAAGTTTGGAATATATCAGTTTCTGCAATGGAGTTGGTTGTGGAGATTTGAGAAATTAAGGTTTCCTTATGAGGGGGAGAAGAGCCGGGCATCTGAGTGGTAGACGAAGAGGTAGTTAGAGAAATGAGGATTTTCTTGTGAGGGGAGAAGAGACAGACAGACGCCTAAGGGGTAGAGGAGGAGGGTGCAGCCATGGTCTTTATAAGTACCTTGGGTGTGGCAGATGGGATGAGGTTTAGTCTTTGCGACAGCAAGAACAAAAAAGAGGAAGTAGGTGTTTGACACACGTGCCTGATTGTGCAGAGCATTTTGATATGTTTGGCACATAGAGGTTATCAAGTTTTGGAGTGGCAGTGTTTGGCAGGGTGGCTTAGATGCCAAAAGGGTTGGTTGATATAGTTGGACAGGGTGGGGGGGGGGGAATTTACCAATATAACCATTGGGGAGGTCATGTCTACAGAAAGTATCCTTGGCAATAGTGATGGAGTATAAAAGGTGATATATATAAAAGGTACCGATAGCCCTTCTATATGGGTTGTTTGAATTTACTGGTGGTGCAGTGATACAATGATGTGGTTTCACACTTATTAATAACACACAATATGAAAAGACTACGATATGCCAGTAGTCAGTGTGGGTGTCAGCCTGGCCAACCCGCCGGAGAGGCAAGGCTGGCCGGTCATGGGCAAGCTCGCCGAAGATCTGAGGGGGAGGTCAGGTTCTCCTGACCTCTTATAAGCCTTGGGGATACCCCGGCGCAGGCAGACAAGCATGGCCTGGGTGAAGCGCGATCCGCTCCCCATGTGGGTACACACTCCCCACGTGGGTAGCACACACGTGGCGTCCTAAGAGGTGTATAGTCTCTTTTATAGCATCCTATATGGAGGACTTATGGCAGCCTCTAGGAGGAATGGTGCAGCATCGTACTGATAACTGTATCACAGTCAACAAGGCAGCCAAGTGAGTCTTCTCCACAGTCTGACCAATCCTTGTTGTAGACAGGGCAGTTTGTCGGGGAAATGAGACTGTTCTGAGTCTTCTACACATTCTGACCAATCCTTGTCATAGACAGGGCAATTTGACGGGGAAATGAGACCGTTCCGATGAGGCAAGCCAGGAATAGGTTTGCCAGTGAAGACAGTCAGTGCTGATAATGTTTTAGTGGAGGAGATGGAGTAGAGGATGTTGGTAAAGGAGGAATGTTTTCTAGAGCTTGAGTAATAGCCTGAACAGATGATTTGGACTAATCTGAGATGACAGTAGGCAGTGAGGAGGGGGAAGTAGTAGCAGTGTTCAGAATTGTGGTCAAAAGAGAGCCTGGGATTGGGGAACTGGGAGAATTAAAATCAGTGGGGTAGTTAATTAAGGAGCAAGCCTCAATGCCCCGAATAGAGGTACAAAATCATTATTTCTGGCCATGGTAAGCCTGGAGTATGTTGGAGAGAAGATACAGTTCACCCCTCTGGGTTCCCTTAAGGGATAAGGGCTTAGCAACTAAACAAGGAAATACTGTTCCCATGGCTCCTCTAAGCCATTCATGACTAGCACAAAGTCAGCCCTTCAACCTTTCAACACAGCTCTCTTACCTTCGGAAGTAGACAGTAGAAGGGGTTAAAGAAGATAAGGAAAAGAAAAGGGGAAGACTGTGTAAGATTAGTTGAGTCAAGGGCTGAGGCTCACGGTAGGGGTGATCTCCAGCATTAGGCCCCAAGTCTCCATTTCCTAAGCCCCCCCAAAGACAACAAAGGGTATGGGTGTTCTTCCCCTATTTATTGCCTGGAATATGGTCTTTCTGAGGGCCTTCCATTTTGTTTCTGCCCTAGAGGCTAGTGGGTCTTTGCAATACTAGATCAGTTTGGGGTGTTGGTAGCATTTGCACATTGCTAACCTTGCAAGTTTTTTACAGGTGTGTAGTTACCTATGGCACACCATTCACCTTGCTTCAGCATTGGACAATTTTTGTATTTCTTTGATGGAGACGATTTTCTGCAGAAATCACAGCTCCTGCCTTAAGCTAATTTAGACTTTGTTGCAGTCGTCACATTTGAGAGTATTATATTTGTGGTCCATGTACCAATCCAAGATATTTTTATGCAATACTTTTGATACTTCCAGTATATTTCATTCAGTTTCTAATGTACCATCATCATTATCTATAAAACTCATCATTATCTATAAAACTGAAAGATTATATTCAGCTTTGGTTGTCATCTTATTTCATATAAAATACTCAAGGTAATGGACAAGAAAACTACAACTTCATATTTTATGTTATATTGAACAAAAAAATATTGATTTGCCACTAACTCAGTATAAAAATACATTTTCCGTTAGGTACTGGCAAAAGTTAAAATAATTTCAAACAAGAGACCCTATACTCATTCCAGAATAAATACAGTAATAATTATATTATTATTATTTTGTGCATTACCATTCAAATATTAGTTATGTAATGTGGGTACAGAACTCAGATAACCTCTTGAGGGTAGTATTCCTCCAGGCACAAGTCAGTGGTACCCCTGGAATGTATCCTCTGATGGACATTAAATCCACATTACACATACAGAAGCACTGTACACTAGTTGACTATAAAAAGAGCAGGAAAACAGATGTACATTTCCAGGGAGATAAAAGTTTTCTACAATGAGACGACATCTGATCTCAGCTTGGAATTGTTACATGAAAAATAGTGATTAGTGTTCTCTACAAATATACTTCTCTTTTCTTATAGGTTACCTTAATGACACTGGGAATAAGATAATGCATATGAAGAGGCTGTGTGTGAACTTACTACATTTCACTAATTATTTTCAGAAACTGAATAAATTAAAGGAACAAATTACAAAAATAATTTTTTGTTATGAATCTAGTTCTCTTCATAAAATTGTAAAGAAAGACCTGACTGACTAAATATAATATACATGCTTTACATACTGGTTATATTCATATGCACTTCCTCAAGAGTTTAAAATTTGTTATAAACAAATGAATAATTCTTCTGAAACCCACTCCTACATTTTACATCCAAGAAGATGCATCCTCAAGGTATAATATCACATGTCTGTATGGCAATGAAATGTACCCTTGAAACTTCTCTTGCCAGAAGGCACACTGACATCCTTTTATCACACTTGAAAAATACCAGTTATCACCCTATGCACAGTCACCCGCATTAAACAAACATTCACATCATATTACATAACACTCATGGTAGAACTCTATCTGGAAGTATTTTTGTCTCTTCTTTTGTCATCCCTGAATGAGAAATTATAATGCAGATTTCTTTCCTCACTTGCTTCCCTCACCTTTATCTCTCTGATTTTGACTTTGAACTGCATCCTTTGACTCGCCATCTTTTCCTTTGGAATCATCCCCATCTTTGTCCTTCTTATTCTTAATAAGCTCCATCAAGGAATCAATTCTTGTTGGTTGTGCAATCTGGAGAACCATGTGTGCCTCCTCTAGGATTAAGAGGCCATTGCGCGCATCCCCTGATGCAAGGTTGTGTCTTCTTGTGACATGCTCCTGTAAAAAAGAAAGAAAAAAATATACATGCATTTAATATTCATTATTACATAAAAAAAGAAGGAAAAAAAAATCTATTATTAGGAAATTCACCTTTTTATATACACTTTCTCACACCCACCCACCCACACACACACACACACACACACACTAACTTACCCACCACCCACCCACCCACACACCCACACACCCACACACCCACACAACACACACACACACACACACACACACACACACACACACACACACACACACACACACACACACACACACACACACACACACACACACACACACTCTCTCTCTCTCTCTCTCTCTCTCTCTCTCTCTCTCTCTCTCTCTCTCTCTCTCTCTCTCTCTCTCTCTCTCTAATGCAACGAGACTTGTATCCCTGATTTGCCAACTACTTTTGGGTATCTGAATAATGCATGACATATTCTATCCCTAAAGGGAATAAAATAATCTCACAGTGCATTCACTATATTCCAAAATGACAATTCAAGACAAGATTAAAACAATACAAACTTGAAAATCAAAATACCAACTCTTCCGAAACATATGGTTCTACTCAATTTTAATGTTTCAAAACCCCCCTCCTTACGATACTTTCCTGTGTAGCTGTACATATACATATACATACATAAATAATTATGTATCCATATATACATATATATATATATATATATATATATATATATATATATATATATATATAATATATATTTATATAATATGTATATATATATATATATATATTATATTATATATATTATTATATAGAATTATATATATATATATATATATATATATATATATATATATATATACATATAATATATATAATAAATATAATAATATATATATATATATATATATATATTATAATATATATATATATTATATATATATATAC
>NW_020871783.1:87553-92553 GCF_003789085.1 Penaeus vannamei
ATACACATATGTGCTTGAGCCTGTTTGTTGGAGTGTGAGGTGAAGCATAGAGGATGGTTGAAGGCAGGCAAACAAGATAAGACTTGAGCGCGCGTGATCGCAGGGCTAACCATAGCATTTAAAGGGCCACATGGCGGCATCAGGATGACGTGATCGCCACTCCATTTTACATTTTTTGATGCTGCTCACTAACCCCTTATCCGATCTGAATGAAATAAAGACCATTAGAAAGAGCAACGTCTGGGCTTCCTTTTGGACTATGTGCGCATACTCTCGTACAAAAAATATGGAAAATGAACAAAAACTTTCTATACACTTTCAATGTCATATACCTAAAATCAGTTATTTATTTCAACATGTGTATAAGTGTGAGTGTGTGTAAGTGTATACTGTGTACATGTGTGTTTGTGTTTATGCGTATGCACGCATGCGTGTGTTTGCTGGAGGGTGATGTAGAATATGAATTATGGCTGAAGACAGGAGTGAGAGTTCAGACATGTGCCAAGGTAACCATAAAGCACACACACGTGCACATGTGCACTTTTGTATGCGTGTTCGTATGTGTGCGATTATGATTGCTCGATTGCTCGCGCGAGTATGAATGCGTGAGCACATGTGTTTAAATGAATGAATGCGCGCGCATGTGTGTATACCACACCCGCGTAAGTGTGTGCCTATTACTTGGAGTGTGATATGAAGAGAAGAGGATCACTGAAGGCATGACCAACAAGTTGCGACGTGCACACGCGTGATCGCAGGGCTAACCACAGCATTTAGTAGGCCCTATGACAGCGGCATTGGGGATTTTTCATCATACTGTTCTACATTTTTTTATGCTGTTCACTAATCACTTATCCGATCTGAATGAAAGGAAAAACAAAAGAAAGAGCAATGTCTGAGCTTCCTTTTGGTCTATAGGCACATACTATAATCAGACGAAAAAATATAGAAAATGACCAAAAACTTTCTAAAAACTTTCAAGGTCATTTATTTGTTTATACATTTTTTAAAACTTTGGTACCTCCCACACTTCACAGTTCATGTCCAATATCATAGAGCTTTTTCCCCAAGAAAGAATGTGCATAGAACAACAAATGGGATTTTGTAAAATCAAAATTATATTTTTTTAACGAATCTTTAAAACTCCAATTTTTAATTATTTTTTTGGCGATTATGTTCCATGCGATAATCCAGAAACTAAACGGAATTTACAAAATCAAATTCGTTGTTCTCTTTGTATGACCTAAAGGTTTTCTCAACAGAAAGCACATAGAAACCAGATGATAATCATTAGGCATGGGAGGTACAGAAGTGACCTATCTATCAAAAATCGATTTTTTGATAACCCTTAAATTCTCTTTGTATGACCTACAGGTTTTCTCAACAGAAAGCACATAGAAACCGGATGATAATCGTTAGACATGGGAGGTACACAAGTGACCTATCTATCAA
Source organism: Penaeus vannamei (assembly GCF_003789085.1). Classification (NCBI taxonomy): domain Eukaryota; kingdom Metazoa; phylum Arthropoda; class Malacostraca; order Decapoda; family Penaeidae; genus Penaeus; species Penaeus vannamei. The sequence continues at coordinate 89,006 of NW_020871783.1, forward strand.
AAATCGATTTTTTGATAATGCTTAAATTCCCTTCGGCCAAAATTAAAAATTTTGCGGTAATGAAGTACTCTTTCATCCTACCAAAATTCATGAAAATCTGCAAGACCCTTTTTCTATTTTGAAATAAAAATTGATAATCAGCAATTTTTTCAGTTCTTCAGGGATGGTCCCCTTTGAAAATAAATGTGCTACATATTAAAGGTCATGTAGCATTATGGTAAAGTATTGTGTCGGAAAGGGCGAAGGAGAGTTAAAGATTACGATAAAATGTGTTAGGCGTCAAAGGTCTAAGAACGTTATAGGATAGTAGGGTAGTGAAAAGGGGGAATAAGGGAGCAAGTGAATTAGAGCAGAAATTAGTATAATGGGAAGGGTAGGGCAATTGAGTGAATTACAGTGTATCTGTCACTGGGGAAGGTATAGGAAGAATATTCAAGGAAAAATAGAGACAGCTGTTGAAGAGTAAGAAAAGAATCCAGGAGAGGGGAGGGTGTTAGATATCAAAGATTAGAGGGTGTTGCAGGAGAGTATGGTAATGAAAAGGGAAAGGAGGGAAGTAAATGAAGCAGAGTAGTGATTAATAGGTGGAAAGGTTAAGAAGGTAGACAATTAAATAATTGCATTGTATCTGTGACTGGGGAAGGAATAGGGATAATAGGTGATAACGGTAGATATGGTTGTCTTAGTAGTAGGGGATTAGGTATCTGAGGGTTGAGATAAAGGATCAGGAGTAGGTGAAGGAGTAGTGTCTGGGGGTTCGATAGGGACAGTGGGGTCTGGGGAAGGTATGTGATAAAGAGTTCATGTGTGTATCCAGGAGGGAGTGGTAGGGAAGGATAGGGTTTTGGGGGGGGTTGGTTTGGGTGGCATGGGTGGTTGAGGATGAGGTATTTTGGGAAGGGTTGGGGGAACTATAAGGAGGTAGAGCAACTGAGTGAATTGCAGTGTATCTGTGACTGGGGAAGGAGTAGGGACACTGATCAAGGAAAACAGAGGTGGCTGTTGGAGAAGTAGGAGAAGAATCCAGGGGTTGAAAAGGGAGACTGGGGAAGGTGGTGAAGCATAGGAAAAATGTCTGGGTCTGGAGAAGGACACTTGTGATAAAGGAGGATTTGTGAGAGTATTCAAGTGGAAGTGTAGAGAGGGTGGGGTATGTTGAGGGTGTAGGAGGAAGGGGGTGGAGGGAACTTGGGAAGGAGGAGGATGAATATCTGCAAATACTTTAAATGTAGCAGGAGTAGGAACAGAGGGATTGGGGGTGGATGAGGGAGCGGAGTGTTCCCTTGGGTCATCTTTAGGAAGTTTCGGATGTCTTCAAGGGTTTCTGAAGGGGAATTTGGTATAGAGGACTGAGAAACAAAGGTTCTCTTATAAGGAGAAGAGGAGATGGATATCTGAGGAACAGATGAAGAGGAAGGTGTAGGAGAGAATGTAGTAGGAGAGTGTGGAGTGGAACGTTTAGGTTGTCTGGTACGACAACTAAAGTGAGGAGGAGGAGTAGGTATCCGGGAAGTGGTAGAGATTGGAGTATCTGGATTTAGGATGGAAAATGGATTTGACTGGTGGATAGGGTGAGTAGACATAGGACGTAGGTTTTGGGTATAGGGAAAAGATACCTGGGGAGATGCAGAAATATCTTGTGTAGATGGTGGGGGAGCAGAGAGTAAGACTGTTCTCGAATAAGTTGAGAGAGAAAAACCTTGTCATCGTGCTTCCTGTCTGGCCTCATGTAGAATGAGTCCTAGTTTAAATTTGAGGACTGCTACCTCATATTCAAACTTATAGGCAGGGCAGCTCCTATAAAACACATTATGGGAGTCTCCACAATTGGCACATGTACGTGACTGAGCAGGGCAATTTGAATGGTCATGACCAGGTCGGGCACATAGAGGGCAGCAGGCTGTGGAGCGACAATGTTTGGCTAGGTGGCTAAAACACTAACATTTATGACATTGAAGAGGAAGGGGTAGATATTGTCAGACATGATAAGACAATCCACCAATATAAACCTCCTGGGGGAGGTCTTGTCTATGGAAGCTAATCTTGGCAATATTGACGTGGGATTTAGTTGGCCTCTAAGAGGCAGTGTAACATTGTACTGCCACTGCATCATATTCACCAAGGTATGAAAGTAGGTCATTTTCACAGTCTGACCAGTCCTTGTTATACATGGGATAAGCATTTGGGGGAATAGAAACAGTTCCAGAACAAGTATTAAGAGTTGGGTGAGGTTCGGCAGGAATGGGTTTGCCAGTAAGGTCAGTCAGGGTAGAGAATGCACGAGTTTGGGCTTCAGATGTAACTGTGACAAGGTGTGAATGATCAGAGCAACTGCAGAAGGTAACCTTGCCTACTGGTTTCTGGAGGCATTGCTGAAAGAGAAGAGTATTCTCAGAATACGGGGCTGTGGGGGGAATCACAAAGAATCGATCCCACTTGGCTGGGCCAAATAGAGTATTCAGAAAGTTTGCAGAAGTAGAGGTAGTAGAAGGACGAAGGCGAGAGGAAGATGGGGTGGTGTGGAGTAGATCTGCAGGGAGAGGACAATAAGGATGAAGAGTAATAATAAGGGAAGAAGGGGTTGACACTGAAAAGGGTTGTGCAGCGGGGGATGAAGAGGAGAATGTTGGGGATGAGGAAGAGGTGCTTTCAAGGGGAGAGTAATAACCTGGATGGGTGTTTCAGAATGGTTAGAGTTGTTTGTAAGCCTCGAAGAGGAAGTATTAGCATCAGTGGTCGGAACCGTGGTCAAAGGAGGGGCAGGGGTTGGAAAACCATCAAAATCAAATTCAGATAGGCTATTTGATGAAGGGGGCAAGACTTAATGCCTCCATTGAGGGTAAAGAATCTTCATCACTTGCTGTGGTGAACCAGAATAAACTGGGGAAAAGAAATGGTCTACCCCTTAGGGTTCCCATAAGGGGTAAGGGCTAAGTAATTAACCAAGGGAATATCGTGCCCATGGCTCCCGGAGGCCATTCGTGACTGACACAAAGCCAGCCTTTCATCCTTTCAGCATGGCTCTTACACCTTAGGAATGGTATAGAAGGGAATAAAGAAGATACGGAAGAGGAAAGAGGAGAAGAGAGGACCTAGCAAAATTAGTTGAGGCAAGGGCTGAGGCCCAAGGTCTCTGTCCCTGTCTCCTAAGTCCTCCTATATAATTATAAAAAATTAAACATCTGAAGCTTTCTCATTTAACCCAATAGTGCTGGTATATTTTGAAGATGAAAATAATAATTTCTGGGTAGCTTCAAAATCAGCACGCGGCGCTGGCCCAGAATGTGCCTGTGCGCTGACTGCAGTGGGATGCCTGGCAATTATTTTTTTTCAGGCTGTCTCATATGTGGGACACCCATTGTAAATGGGTTAATAGTATTAAACCTACTTCAAAGTAAGGGAAAAATTATTAGTTACCAAAGAAATCAATACTGCTTTCTCTAATGAATTTTAAAAATGTACACTGGGTATGGGGAAACTGCATAGAGTTGTGTCCAGTCATTTGTGTACATTATTTTGGCAAAATCAAAATAAATCTGAAGAACAAT
>NW_020871783.1:97522-102522 GCF_003789085.1 Penaeus vannamei
TGAAAATCATCATAAATTACCGCAATAATGTTAATTACACATAATTACCCTGTTTAAAGCGAAAAGGGGTTTCTTCGACGTGTCCTCTTAAAAGGCTGTAAAATACCGAATTTTGCCCGGTTCGACCTTTGGAACCCTTAACCTTATTTCATTATAAATGGACTTCATTATTATTATAATCTTCATTATTATCATTATTGTCATTATTTTTATGATTATAGTCATCATTATACTCATTATCGTCATAATTATCTTTATTTTGCATTATTGCAGTTATAGTGATCATTAGTGCTGGATTATTGTTTATTTTGGGTTATTTTCATCCTTTTTTGAATATTTCTATAATAATAATAAATAATGATATTTTGAAGTATTAGAAAATGATAATGACAATAACAATAATCCTAATGACAATGATAATGATATTATTGTTAATCTTATGTCCATTGTTAGAATGGAAATAAATTAAGAAATAGAGTTAATTAGTGCTATAACTGCAGTAGTTATCATAATTATTATTATGATTATCATTTTATCATTATTATCATTACTATTATCATCATCATCATAATTATCATCATTATTGTCAATAATGAAGCAATTATCATGAAAATCATCATCATTTCCTTAATTAATGTTAAAATAATTATAATTACCCTTTAAAAGCGAAAAAGGTTATTTTTCGACGTTTCTCACAAAAGGCTGAAATACGCTAGATTTTGCCGTTTTTTCGACTTACTTTATTATAAATGGACTCTATTATTATTATTATCATCATCATTATTATCATTACTGTCATTATTTTTATTATTATAGTCATCATTATAGTCATTATGGTCTTAATTATCATTAATATTTTTATCATTATTGCAGTTATAATAATCATTGTGTTTATTATTATTGTTATTTTTATCATTATAACTATTTCTGTAATGATAATAATAATGATAATTTTAGGATTGATAATGCCAATAACAATAAACATAATGACAATGATAATGATATTATTGTTAATTCTATGTCCATTGTTAGTATGGAAATAATTAGAATAGAGTTAATTATTGCTATTACTGCAGTATCCGTATAATTATCCTTATTATCATTATTATTGTCATTATCATCATAATTATCATCATTAATGTCAACAATAAAGTAAATATGAAAATCATCATAATTACGTGAATTAATGTTAAAATCATCCTAATTACCCTTTAAAAGCGAAAAAGGTTTTTTTCTACTTTTCTCTCAAAAGGCTGTAATAAGCTAGATTTTGCCATTTTCTCGACTTATGGGATTTTATCCCTTTTAGCCCTTATTTCATTATAAATAGACTCTATTATCATCATCATCATTATTATCATTATTTTCATTATCTTTTATTATTATCATCATTATAGTCATTATCGTCATGATTATCATTATTATCATTATTGTAGTTATAATAATCATTATGCTGATTATTATTGTTATTTTCATCATTATAACTATTTCTATAATGATTTTAGAAATGATAATGACAATAATAATACTCATAATGACAATGATGATGATATTATTGTTAATTCTATGACCATTATTAGTATGAAAATAATTAAAATAGTTAATTATTGTTATTATTGCAGTAATTATCATAATCATCTTTATAATTATCATTTTAGCCTTTATTTATCATTATTATTATCATTATCATCAGAATTATCATCATTATTGTCAATAATAAAGTAATTATCATGAAAATCATAATAATTACCTGAATTAATGTTAAAATCATTATAATTACCCTTTTAAAGTGAAAAGTTTTTTTTTCGACGTTTTTGCCGTTTTTTTTTTTTTTGACATTTTGATTTTATCCCTTTTAGCCCTTATTTTATTATAAATGGACTCTACTATTATTATCATCATTATTATTATTATTGTCATTATTTTTTATGATTAGCATTATAATCATTATCGTCATAATTATCATTATTATTATCATTATTGCAGTTATAATAATAATTATGCTGACTGTTATTGTTATTTTCATCATTATAACTATTTCTATAATGATAATTATCACTATTATCCTCATAATTTTTAATGTCATTATCATCATAATTATCATCATTATTGTCAATAATAAAGTAATTATCATGAAAATCATTAAAATTACCTGAATTAATGTTAAAATCACCATAATTACCCTTTAAAAGCGGAAACGTTTTTTTTCGGCGTTTCTCTCAAAAGGCGATTTTGCCGATTTTTCAACTGCTGGGATTTTATCCCTTTTAGCCCATATTTGATTATAAATGGACTCTATTATCATCATCATCATTATTATCATTATTGTCATTATTTTTATGATTATCATCATTATACTCATTATCGTCATAATTATCACTATTATTATTATTACATCAGTTATAATAATCATTATGCTGATTGTTATTGTTATTTTTATCATTATAACTATTTCTATAATGATAATTTTAGAAATAATAATGACAATAATAATAATAATCATAATGACAATGATAATGATATTATTGTTATTTCTATGTCCATTATTAGTATGAAAATAATTAGAATTGAATTTATTATTGCTATTACTGCAGTAATTATCATAATTATCCGTATAATTATCATTTTATCATTATTATCATTATTATTGTCATTATCATCATTACTGTCAATAATAAAGTAATTATCATGAAAATTATCATCATTACCTGAATTAATGTTAAAATCATTATAATTACCCTTTAAAAGCGAAATAGGGTTTTTTTCGACGTTTCTCTCAAAAGGCTGTAGTACGCTAGATTTTGCCGTTTTTTTCGACTTGTGGGATTTTATCCCTTTTAGCCCTTATTTCATTATAAATAGACTATTATTATTATCATTATTATCATTATTGTCATTATTTTTATGATTATCATTATAGTCATTATCGTCATATTATCATTTTATTTATCATTATTGCAATTATAAGAATCATTAGGCTGATTGTTATTGTTATTTTCATCATTATACCTATTTCTATAATGATAATTTTAGAAATGATAATGACAATAATAATAATCATAATGACAATGATCATGATATTATTGTTAATTCCATGTCCATTATTAGTATAAAAATAATTAGAATAGAGTTGGTTATTGCTATTACTGCAGTAATTATCATAATTATCCTTGTAATTATCATTTTATCATTACTATCATTATTATTGTCATTATCATCATAATTATCATCATTATTGCCAATAATAAAGTAATTATGAAAATCATCATAATTACCTGAATTAATGTTAAAATCATCATAATTTCCCTTTAAAAGCGAAAAAGGGTGGGTTTCGACATTTCTCTCAAAAGGCTGTAATACGCTAGATTTTGCCGTTTTTTTTCGATTTCTGGGATTATACCCCTTTTATCCCTTATTTCATTATAAATGGACTCTATTATCATCATCACTATTATCATTATGGTCATTGTTTTTATGATTATCATCATTATAGTCATTATCGTCATAATTATCATTATTATTATCATTATTGCAGTTATTATAATTATTATGCTGATTATTACTGTTATTTTCATCATTATAACTATTTCTATAATGATAATAACAATAATGATAATTTTAGAAATAATAATGACAATAATAATATTTCTAATGACAATGATTAAGATATTATTGTTAATTCTATGTCCATTATATGTATGAAAAAAGAATAGAGTTATTATTTGCTATTACTGCAGTAATTATCATTATTATCCTTATAATTATAATTTATCATTATCATTATTATGTCATTATCATCATAATTATCATCATTATTGTCAATAATAAAGTAATTATCATGAAAAACATAATTACCTGAATTAATGTTAAAATCATCATAATTACCCTTTAAAAGCGAAAAAGGGTTTTTTTCGACGTTTCTCTCAAAATGCTGTAATACGCTAGATTTTGCCGTTTTTCGACTTTTAACCCTTATTTCATTATAAATGGACTCTATTATTATTATCATCACCATTATTATCAATATTGCAGTTATGATAATCCTTATGCTGATTATTATTGTTGTTTTCATCATTATAACTATTTCTATAATGATAATAACAATAATGATAATTTTAGAAATAATAATGGCAATAATAATAATCATAATGGCAATGATAATGATATTATTGTTATTTCTATGTCCATTATTAGTATGAAATTAAATAGAATAGAGTTAATTATTCTATTACTGCAGTAATTATCATAATTATCCTTATAATTATCATATATTATTATTATCATTATTATTGTCATTATCATCATAATTATCATCATTATTGTCAATAATAAAGTAATTATAATGAAAATCATCATAATTACCTGAATTGGATTTAAAACCATCATAATTACCCTTTAAAAGCAAAAAAGTTTTTTTTTCGACGTTTCTCTCAAAAGGCTTCAATACGGTAGATTTTGCCGTTTTTCGACTTATGGGATTTTATCCCTTTTAGTCCTTTATTATTATCATGATTATTATCATTATTGCCATTATTTTTATGATTATCATCATTATATCATTATCGTCATAATTATCATTATTATTATCATTATTGCAGTTATAATAAGCATTATGCTGATTATTATTGTTATTTTCATCATCATAACTATTTCTATAATGATAATAATAATGATAATTTTAGAAATAATAATGACAATAATAATAATCATAATGACAATGATAATGATATTATTGTTAATTCTATGTCCATTATTAGTATGAAAATAATTAGAATAGAGTTAATTATTGCTATTACTGCAGTAATTATCATAATTATCCTTAAAATTATTATTATCATTTTATCACTATTATCATTATTATTGTCATTATCATCATAATTATCATCATTATTGTCAATAATAAAGTAATTATCATGAAAATCATCATAATTACCTGAATTAAAGGCATGAAGAGAGGAAAAACACCAGGTGAAGACGGAATTAGTATAGACCTTATATTA
>NW_020871783.1:113701-116201 GCF_003789085.1 Penaeus vannamei
GATGCACAGGGGAAAGATGGACCGGGAAAGAAAGGAAAGGGAGGAAAAAAAAAGCCAAACCTCGCACCCCGTCTCGGCTAAGCTTAAAACGGAGGCTGCAAACCGAGTATGACAAGAGCCCCGCCGCGGGAGTCTCGAGCTGCCTACATAAAACAGACTTTGTACGGGCCGTAAAGTCAGAAAATATACGATGCTACGAGAGAGGAAAACGAGCCCAAACTGATTCGGAGAGGAAGGTCAGCCAGTGGAATGAACGCCACCCATAACGCTTGAACAAAATCACGAAGTAAATAAACCAAAATAAACCAAGGCAATAAATAGGACACACAAGCGGAAAAGAAAAAAAACATGCGACCACAAAAAGATAGTCACCATATATCGTCAATGAGAAACAGTAAGGCAGGAGGAGTGGAAAGGAATGGAGAGAGAGAGAGAGAGAGAGAGAGAGGCAGAGAGACACACAGACACACAAACACACACACACACACACACGACGTCCGAAACATCCTCTTGGCATTCCGGCTCCACTGTATTGCACCCCAACATACACCACATAACGTATGCGGTGTTCAGGGGCCGGAAATGCACTCTAGTACCCAGTTCCCGAGCTTTGGTGAGGACGAGGTGATGCAAGGTCGCACTTAGGAGTGTTTCCTCGAGGGCACTCAGTTTCGGAGAACTCGGGTCCATCTTTATAGCGGGTGAAAACGTATGAAGTCATGACGTCAGTCGAGAGGGAAACGTTTAAAAGTTACGAAAACAACAGCAAATCACACGTCAACCCTGTCCTGCCCAAAGAATATTGTCCCCAAGAAAATGGATCGGTAAAAGTCAGATTATCAGGAGTGTTGGGACCAGCATCCCAGAGAGACCGACCATAAGCCTGCAATTCCCCATGATATACGAAATAACCCCAGCTTGCTTTGTCATGAAAACCATACATATATGAAAAAAATATAATATCTGCCACATAGCCCCAAACACCCCTACTTGGCACCTGCAACACCACCGCGCCTCCAGGCCATTGTACTGCAACACTTGCTCTTTTGAAGTAGGCCTACCTTTATCGTTCACTCCTATAAAAGGAAAGACTTGTGTAATTTTCATACTGAAAGGCACACACGGTGACTATGCGAATGGCTTTTCTTAAAACTTTTTTCCCTTTTCCTTATTTTTTCAGTTCAAACACTAGTTTTTGCTAATCCAACGACACATATCAAGCATGGAATATGAACTTATTTTCTGTCCATCTTTTAGGCGTCATTAGAATACAAATAAAAATGCCACTACAACTTCGGGGCAGTGATAGAGCGTGCAAGTCCTCCACGTACTGCAGACGCCGAGCAGATTTCACTATGCCATCATCAGTCTTTCATCATATCACACAAAACCGAATTATCAGCATTAATTCGCGCACCGTCACTAACGCCAGCACACCATCCTCCTTTCACCTTTTCGAATGTGTTTCCAAGCACCGTATATCCAGCGTGGCTTTCGCACACAAGGCCCGCGACGCAATCACTCGAGGCTGCGAGGGTCGCACGTCTAGCTCCGACCGCACCTGGCAGCCAAATGTAGAGGCGACCGACAGAGAACGTGGACACCTTGAGATCGCGTGATGCAGTTGCCAAGTGACGATTTCATGCTCGCGCCCTTTACTTCCCGACGTTTGTTGAATAAAACTTGTTTATTTATACATTTTATCGTGATGTGATCTCTTGGTTTACACTATTTGTCAAACACATGGATACAAAACGGAATAGGCCATGAAATCCTTTGTGTGAGTTGGTCATCCTTCAGAAGCTCCTCCCCAAAAATATCCTCATGGCACCTCGACCAATCACGTTCTTGCCATTGCTCAACCCTCTCTGTCGACCCCGGCCTTTGCCACGCCAAAGCCGTCTCTACAGTACTAAATCCTAAGGGTGAGAACGTCACGCACTTTTAACAACCACATGTGCCCTTCCCGTTCGCGCTATCGCTGGGCAGGAACCGCGTTGGAAATCTAGGAAATCTTTGATGCCCAGCGTACTTTCGGCCATTCCCATGCGAACCCACGATGAATCATCTTTCCTGTAACAAATAACGTAGCTTTTCAGGGCACGCCTTGCATTCGCTATCTGATGGAGAGATAAAAATAGTGCCACTTTCCAATGAAGTACGGTACTTTTAGCCGGGCCTCACCCCCTCCCTCGCTCTCCATTTCTTTCTCTTCCCGTATCTCCTCCTCTCCCATAACTTCTTTCTCCCTTTTCTTGCTCTCCTTCATTTCCTCCAATCACACGCAAACATACACACTTCCTCTAAAAGTGNTTCAATTTGTGGCTGTTCGTTTGAGTTGTATAGATCCCTGTAAAAGTCTTCAACTACTTTGATGATTTCATTCTTGTTATGTGTTACTTCTCCATCTGGTTTCTTAATTGCATACATTTGATTTCTCCCTATTCCTAGTCTTCTTTTAGCTGCTTTCATGCTGGTACGTAAAATCACTGCTTCATTT
>NW_020871783.1:144085-146585 GCF_003789085.1 Penaeus vannamei
GTGAAGAGTGGGAAGGGGGGGGAGAGCAGAGGGAGTGAAGAGTGGGAAGAGGAGGACAAGAGGGAGTGAAGAGTGGCGAGGGGGGAGGAGCAGAATGGGAGTGAAGATGGGGAATAGGGGTTAAGGAGCAGAGAGTAAGAAGAGTGGGAAGGGCGGCTGGGAGAGCAAGGGAGGTGAAGATGGGAAGGGGGGAGCAGAGAAGTGAAACGAAGTGGGAAGGGGGGGAGAGCAGGGGAGTGAAGAGTGGAAGAGGGGAGGAGAAGAAATAGATGAAGTGGGAAGAGGGGGGGAGGAGTAGAGCGGAGTGAAGAGGAAAGGGGGGGGAGGAGCAGAGGAAGTTGAAGAGTGGAGAGGAGGGAAGAGCAGAGGGAGTGAAAAGTGGAAGGAGGTGGAAACAGAGGGAGTGAAGCATTTGGAAAGGGGGTGGGGGAAGAGCCAGAGGGAGTGAAAGAGTGGGAAGGTGGGGGAGGAGCAGAGGGAGTGGAAGAGTGAGCAAGAGTGAAAGTGGAAAGGATGGAGGGATGGGGTGGGGGGGACAGAGGTATAGAGAAAAACAGACCATAATTCACAATTGCCCATGGATAATTACCAGGTGACGTCAGCCCGGCATAACGACCCTGGGGTGACACGCGGGGATTACTGTTGCCGACTTTCCCCCCCCCCCCCCTATCCCCTACCCCCCCTCCCTTGTCCGTGCGAGTTCCTGTTGCTAGCGCTCACCTGGGGAAGGGAGGGAGGAGAGGAGAGGAGAGGAGGAGGGAGAGAGAGGGAGAGAGAGAGAGAGAGAGGAGAGAGGAGAGAAGAGAGAGAGAGAGAGAGAGAGAGAGAGAGAGAGAGAGAGAGAGAGAGAGAGAGAGAGAGAGAAGAGAGAGAGTTAAGAAAGAGGTGCTGGAAAAAAAGGTAGAGAAAAAAGGGTAAATAAAAGAGAAGGAGAGATAACGAGAAAGAAATAAAAAGAACGCGCCGAAAGTTTGTTACGTAAGTGATAACGGTGGTGGAGATAACGGTTGCCATAATACCAGAAACTCTTAGAAGTGGTTTAAGAACACTCCTAAAAACAAATCACAATTTCTAGACAAAACCCGACGAACTAGACCCGCCCTCCCCCCCCCCCAAAAAAAAAACAACAACAACATAACAGAGCGAAAACACACGAAAACCACGGCGAAACACTTGGCCCTAAACTCGCCCCCGTGTCTCCCTCAGTCTACCCTTAAATTATCCCACCTTCCGTTTTCTTTCAAGCGTGTCATGGGGGTTCGATCACGTCTCCCTCGGCCGAGCGGCTTACCCTTCCCTCTATTCCCTCCTATCCTCCTCCCCCCCCCCCTTCCCCTCTCTCCTTCGAGCCGTCCTCCAACGTGGGGTGACGAGGCCTTCCATTAATCGTCCTATGGATTATTCCTCATTTATTGCGTTTTCTCCCATCTCTCCTCTTCGCTTACTACGACTCCTGTTTTTGTTTTTTTTTTATTCTGCCTTGTACTCTCTCCGTTTCCTGTTTCATCTTTATCATCGTTCCCTCCTTTGTATTCCCCGTTTGTTTTTTTTCGCCGATCATTCCTTCTTCCTCTTCATTTTCCCTTTCCCTTCTCTTTCTTCCCGACTGTCATTCCGATTCTGATCCTCAATATCCTCTCTTTCCTCTTCGCCTTCCTTCCATTCCTCGCTTTCTTTATCTTCCCTCTCCTGTCCCTCCTTCCTTCCCCATCTCCCTATCTCCCCTTCGCCGTCCCTCTCCCTTCTCTTCGCCTTCCTCATCCCCTTCTCTTCCTCTTCCCTCATCTCTCCTCCCCTGCTTCGCCCTCTCGCCTCTCCTTCCTTCCTCCGGCGAGTGACAAGGCAAGCCTGGCTGGGTCAAGACCACGAGGAAGCACAGCTGGATAATCGCAACAGCTGTTTCTGTTTGTTTATTGCCTCTGCAACGACAGCGCCGCACGGCCTGGAAGACCAGCAATTACGGCCGAGCTCCGGGATGCAACGGCAATATTGCATTCCACCGCCTGCAATGCGATGCGTATTGACGTCTGGCGGCGTGGAACTGCACGGGCAAATATGGCAGCGGGTTGAAGAACTCGAGCCTCGATCCCCCGCGCCACGACTCTCTTATGGCTGATTCTCACGCCGAGTCTCGAGTGATTCGAGCCTTCGCGGTTCCGATATTGCTTCGTTATCCCCAGAGCCTCTCGTGGCCGGCCGCCCTCAAGTCCTCAAGTGCGATCCTGATCCCACTCCTCCGATTCGGGCGACCTTGGCCCTCGCGCTCCTCCCTCCCTCCCCGCGCTCGGCTCCTCCGGCCGGCCCGCGCGCGCCCCGTGACGTGGCCGGGCGCAGTCATGCCCAAGGACTCCTGAGGCACGCCGGGGGAAAAAGAGCGGCGCAGCAGGAACCCAGGGGCCCAGGTAGCCTTGGCAGTCCGAGCAGGTAGGCTGGGGCGTCTTTCCACCTGCTCCTCCCGGGAGAGGATGCCCAGGGAGGCAGGATGCGTGCGAGATGACCG
>NW_020871783.1:162569-173923 GCF_003789085.1 Penaeus vannamei
TTCACAACTCCAAAAGCACAAACCAGAACCAAACAAAACAAACAAATAACTCCAACGAATCAAAAAGAAACAAAAAACCCCACAACGGATTAAAAATTAAACATATCGATCATAAAAAATAGCCAAAGACTCTACAAACAACGACAAAAGTTACCCCCCCCCCCCGACGCCCCGACAAAGCAAACCAAAGAGAGTGCTAAGCAACCACGACTCCTCGCTAGAGAGAGAGAGAGAGAGAGAGAGAGAAGAGGAGAGAGAGAGAGAGAGAGAGAGAGAGAGAGAGAGAGAGAGAGAGAGAGAAGAGAGAGAGAGAAGAGAGATAGGGAGAGAGAGAGAGAGAGAGAGAGAGAGAGAGAGAGAGAGAGAGGAGAGAGAGAGAGAGGGAGAGAAGAGAGAGAGAAGGGAGAGAGAGAGAGAGACAGGGAGAGAGAGAGAGAGAGAGAGAGAGAGGAGAGAGAGAGAGAGAGAGAGAGAGAGAGAGAGAGAGAGAGAGAGAGAGAGAGAGAGAGAGAGAGAGAGAAGAGAGAGAGAGAGAAAGAGAGGAGAGAAAATCCCAGTCGTCAAGTCGCAGGAGGATTGGCGTCGCCGATGGCGTCCTGAGACCATAATCAAGTCCGTGTGATCAGCTGACGACCAAGCGCCTCCTCGCAGCTGGAAATTTCAGACGGCGAGGAGGAGGAGGAGGAGGAGGCGAAGAAGAAAGATAAGAAAGAGAGATAAGAAGGGAGGAAGGGGGGGGAGGTAGGAGGAGAAAAAAAATGAGAAGGAAAGGAAGGAAGGGGGGAGAGGAGGAGGAGGAGGAGGAGGAGAAGAAGGAGAAGGAAAGGAAGGAAGGAAGAAAGGGAGGGGAAAAGAGGAGAGGGAGGGAGGAAGGGGGAAAGGAAAAAAAGGAGGGAAGGGGGAGGAATAGGGTCAAGACGGGTAAAGGTAAGGGGGAGAGGAAGAGATACGAGGAAAAACAGTGGCGAGGGAAGTAGAGAGGAAAGAGGAAAGGGGAAAACGTAAGAGAGGCAACCAAAAAGTCACCTTCATACCTTAAAACACACACAAACACAACACACACACACACACACACCACACACACACACACACACACACACACACACACACACACACAACACACATACATCAGAAGCACGCAAGAAAATTATAACTCAAAAAAAATAAAAAATAAAACTAGTACGTAACCGACCCAGAATCCAAATATAGACCACTCGCAAAAAAAAGAGAGAGAGAGAGAGAAAAAGTAAAAGATAATAAACGTCAAGAATCAGGTACGAAATCAGACCCAAAAGAATAGATCGGGTTATATATTAGATTCAACCCGAGCACAGCAAGCACAGCTGTGCAGACCCAAAAGAAATAGATCGGGTTATATATAGATTCAACCTGAGCACAGCAAGCACAAGGCCGTCGCTGGGTCCCCCGACGGTGAGAAGGGGGAGGGTCTTAGGTCAGAGAGGGAGGGGGAGGGGCCTGGGTCAGAGAGGGAGGGGGTCCAATGGGGAGGGGGGAGGGCCTTAGGTCAGAGAGGAGAGGGAGGGGAGGGGCCTGAGGTCAGAGTGGGAGGGGGTGCCAAGTGAGAGGGGAAGGATGCCTCAAGTATGAGTGAGCGAGTGAGAGAGAGAGAGAGAAGAGAGAGAGGAGAGAGAGAGAGAGAGAGAGAGAGAGAGAGAGAAGAGAGAGAGGAGAGAGAGAGAGAGAGAGAGAGAGAGAGAGAGAGAGAGAGAGAGAGAGAGAGAGAGAGAGAGGAGAGAGAGAGAGAGAGAGAGAGAGAGAGAGAGAGAGAGAGAGAGAGAAAAGAAGAAGAGAAAGAGAAGAGAAAGAGAGAGAGAGAGAGAGAGAGAGAGAGAGAGAGAGAGAGAGAGAGAAGAGAGAGAAAGAGAAAGAGAGAGAGAGAGAGAGAGAGAGAGAGAGAGAGAGAGAGAGAAGAGGAGAGAGATATGAAATAGGCTGAAACTTACCCCCAACCACCGTTACGGAGACCCCGACATGAACCCCAAATTAAATCATAATTCCGCTTTAATCATAACAGTGTACACCTAATTAAGACCGGAATGATTAACGCAAATCTTATCCGCAGGAGAAATTGGGGCAGCGATCCGACCGACATTTCGGCCCGACTGCCCCGCGGACGGATCCCCCGAAACGCGTCGGTAATTGGCCGAAAATTGACGCAAATTGACGGTCGGACGGCGCGCGACGTCGGAGGAAGTCATTAGGGACACGTCGACGAATAAATCAAGAGACTCGGGGCATGAGTCCAGGCCTACGAGTCCCGGATGTGCGAGCCTTTGGGGGGAAGGGGAGGGAAAGGGGGAGGGAGAGGGGAGGAAGAAGGAAAGGGGCCGCCGAGCACCTTTCTCGGTCACCCTCCTTCTCCTTTTCCTCTTTCCAGTCTCAGGTCTTCTGTCTCTCTCTGTCTCTCTCTGGTCTATCCTCTGGTTCTCTATAGTCTATGCCATGTCTCTGTCTTGCTCTGTCTCTGTCTGCTCTCTCCTGTCTCTCTCTCTCTCTCTCTCTCTCTCTCTCTCTCTCTCTCTCTCTCTTTCTCTTCTCTCTCTCTTTCCACCCCCCCCCCTTCCAAACTCTCCGCCCTTCCTCCCACTTCTGTCTCTCCCATCTCCTTTCCTTCCTCACTCAATGCAGGGAGATACAAAATTGACACTAAACAAACTAAATTCTTTCGGCGTCTACAAAACAAACAAACAAAAACCAAACCCATACCACCGGGCTGACGAGGGGAGGAGGGGAATACTAATATTTACACAAGCCTTTTCGGATACAAAAGACCCACCGATTCCCGGTTGTTTAATTTTTTTGTACAATGCAACTGCGCGACCAAATCTCCCGCCAGAACAACCTGCCTGAGCAATGTCAACCGAACCAGAGAAAAGAACCAGGAAAGAAAAAAAGGCACGTGTTCAACAAATTTGTTTCAACCTGACATGAGAAAGAAAAAAACAGAGGAGAAAAGAAAAAAGCAGAAAATAAGCACAGTGTTCAACAAATTTGTCTAACAAAACAGAGAAAAAAAAGTGAAAAA
The DNA here is from genome assembly GCF_003789085.1 of Penaeus vannamei. Lineage (NCBI taxonomy): Eukaryota > Metazoa > Arthropoda > Malacostraca > Decapoda > Penaeidae > Penaeus > Penaeus vannamei. The sequence goes on from NW_020871783.1 coordinate 165,616, forward strand.
AAAGTGCACGTTGTTTCAACAAAGTTTGTCAACAGAAACAGAGAAAAAAAACAGAGAAGAAAAAAGAAAAGAATAGAGGAAAAAAGGCACTTTTTCACCACTTCACGTCAACAAATTGTCAACAGAACAGACTGAAAAAAAAGGCACTGTGTTTCAACAAATTTTGTCAACACCAGAACAGAAGAAAAGGAAAAGAACAGAGAAAAGAAGAAGGAAAAAAGGGGAAAGAAACAAAAAAAGAAGAAAAAAAAAAATAGGCACTGTTCAACAAATTGTTCAACAGAACAAGGAGAGAAAAAAGGCACCGTGTTTCAACAAAATTTGTCAACCAGAACAGAGGAAAAAAAAGAACAGAAGCAGAGAAAAGGGAAAAAAGGCCACTGTCCGTTCAACAAATTAGTCCAACAGTAACATGAGGAAAAAAGGATACACGCGAGCAAAAGGGCACTTGTGTTCAACAAATTTGTCAACAGAACAGTAGAAAAAAGGCCCACGTGTTCAACAAATTTGTCAAACCAGAACAGAGGAGAAAAAAGAAAGAAAAAATAAAAAAAAAGGCACCGTGTTTCAACAAAATTTGTCAACCAGACAGATAGAAAAAAAGGCACGTGTTCAACCAAATTTGTCAACATAACAGAAAGAGAGAACAAAAGGCACTGTGTTTCAACAATTTGTGTCAACAGAACAGAAGAAAAGAAAAGCGAAAAAGAAAAAGAGGGGAGAGAGAAAAAAAAGGCAACGTGTTCAAACCAAAATTTTTCAACATAACAGAGAAAAAAAAATGAAACAGAGGAAAAAAAAGGCACCCGTGTTTCAACAAATTTCGTCAACAGAAACAGCAGAGGATGGAAAAATAAAAAAAGAACATGAGGAAAAAAATAAGGGCAACGTGTTTCAACAAATTAGTCAAACAGGAGAACATAGAGAAAAAAGAACAGAGAGAAAAAAAGGGAAAAAAATGGCACTGTGTTCAAACAAATTTGTCAACAGAACAGAGACAGCAAAAAAAGGCACTGTGTTTCAACAATTTGTCAAACAGTAACAGAGAAAGAAAAAAAGAGGGGGGGAAAGGAAAAGAAAAGGCCACGTGTCAAACAAATTTCAACAGGAACAGAGGAAAAAAAAGAACAGAAGAAGAAAAAAAGAAAAAAAGGCCACCGTGTTCAACAAATTTGTCAACAGAACGAGGAAAAAAAGGCACGCCGTGTTGTTCAAACAAATTTTGTTCACAAGAACATTGAGAAAAAAAAGAAACCAGAGAGGAAAAAGTGCACCTCGCGTGTCAACAAATTTGTCAACAGAACATAGGTTAGAAAAAAAAGAACAGAGAATAGAAAGAAGAAAAAAGGCACGCGTTCAACAAATTTGTCAACAAACAGAGAAAAAGGCACGTGTTCAACAAATTTGTTAAACAGAACAGAGAAAAAAAAGAACATAGAAAAAAAAGGCACGTTCAACAAATTTGTCAACAAACAGAGAAAATAGGCACGTGTTCAACAAATTTGTCAACAGAACATAGAAAAAAGAAACAGAGAAAAAAGGCACGTGTTCAACAAATTTGTCAACAGAACAGAGAAAAAAGGCACGTGTTTCAACAAATTTGTCAACAGAACAGAGAAAAAAGGCACACGGCTGTTCAACAAATTGGTCAACAGAACAGGAAGAAAAAAGGCACGTGTTTTTTCAACAATTTGTCAAAACAGAGAAAAAAAGGCACGTGTTCAACAAATGTAGGACAAAAAAAAGAGGCACTCGACCAAATTTGTCAACAGAGGAAAAAAAGGCACGTGTTCAACAAATTTGTCAACAGAGACAGAGAACAGGAAAAAAGTGGTCAAAAAATGGCACACGTGTTCAGACAAATTGTCAACAGGAAAACAGAGGAAAAAAAGGCACGTGTTTCCTCCCGGTGCATGTAAACAATAAACTACGTCCCGTTGTCATTCTTGAACAAGGGCGGATCTCGGCGGACAGACGCGCGGCAACAAAACAAACAAAAACAAACACATATATATAAAAAGACCACCACACTACACGCAAACAAGAGACAGATAGACACCCCCTCCCCCCAACACACACAATATACACACAACATATATATACATAAATAAATATATCACAAACATACATACATAAACAAACATACATTACAAACATACATACAAAACTTACATACAATACATACAAACAACATACAACAACATACATACAACATACATACAAACATACATACATACAAACATACATACATACAAAACATACATAACAAACATACATACAAACATACATACAATACATACAAACACATACATACATACATACAGACACATATACATACACACTCTCCACTGACGAGTACATCTCCGGCCGCAGCGAGAGCCAACCCCTTCGTAACGCCTCGCCGGGCCGGAGGAGGGCCACGATGCGGGCCACGACTCCAGGTGGACTTGCTCCCGGCGACAGAGTACCGACTGTGCATGGAGGGACGCAAGCAATTTCCTGTGAGTCATGGCAGGCAAAGAATGGCTTCCTGACAGTCACTGAAATTTCTACGCTCTTGCTCTTACTCTTACTCTTACTCTTAGCACCATGATTTGAGTGCCAATGCCTTCGTGGATGAATGAGAAGACATCCCATCGAGGTAGCTATGCCAAGGACACGTCTTGAGAAAGAATATTTGTAAGTTTCGCATCATTAGCTGACATGTCTCGAAGGCAAAACGTAAAAGGCAAATGCGAATTTCCTAAACGTTGCCCACAAACATTTCCTGGTGTAATGCGAGAGGTTAAGCTGCGCGTTTCATTAATTTTTTTTTTTCGAACATCCAAAATGAGGAATGAGGTCCTGCGTGCCTGTGAGTGTGTCTGCGCGTTCGCACCTATTCACGCACATCCATACGCTAACACGCGCGAATCCGATTAATCCGACCAAAACGCCTTCCAAAATCCCGAAACAGCTGGCCGTAAAAAAAAAATAATAAATAAATCAGGGAATCTCCCGGGAGCAACTTGGCCGCTGCTTTCACCGGGGCGCCACGGGATCGTATTAAAGCGAGGCGCGTTGGCCGAATTAATTTCAATATCCCGCTCGGATAATTGGCGAAACGAACCGAACGCCGAATCCGGTATTATTATCACACGCCCGGAATCAAAACAAAAAAAGAGGAGGGAAAATCAGATTTCCGAACTGTGAGGAAATTGCTAAAAAAGGTAATTTTTGCGCTTTGGCTTCGTTCTATTATGGGGATGATTTGCTGTTACGGTGTCGTCAAATTCAGGTTTCCAGGTCGACGCATTAACATACATTAAAAAGCACGCATGCATGCACGCACACCAACACACACTGACCATTCCTAATCCCTCTTCCTCTCACTCCCCCTCTTTCCCTCATTCTTTCTTTCTTCTTTCTTTCTTTCTATCTCTCTCTATATATATGTATATGTATGTGTATATGTGTATATGTTATATAATATTTATGTATAATATATGTATATATGTGTGTATATGTATACATATGCACACACTCTCACTCACACTATGTATGTGTGTGAGTGTGTGTATGTATGTTTGTGTATGCGTAATGCGTATGCGTATGTGTATATGTATACACATACATCCCTCCCTCCTCCCTCCCTCCCTCCCTCCCTTTCCCACTCCATCCCCGGCACGGGCGCTTCAGCCTCGAGAAACCCCGCGTGCAGAGTCCGCATCCGCAGACACCCGCTGACCTGGCAGACATTCGCCCAAGATCAGCTCAGCAGCGCCTGTACTCGACCGAGCTGCAAGAGACGTCGTCGGGATCGTCGAGTAAATGGCCACAACTTGTTCACAACTTGTTTTTTTTTTATTTATTTATCGTCGGGATCGTCGAGGAAATGGCCACAACTTGTTCACAACTTGTTTTTTTTATTTATTTATCGTCGGGATCGTCGGGAAATGGCCACAACTTGTTTTTTTTTTTTTTTTTATTTATTTATATATGGCATACTCCGGTTGGTCTGGAATGGAAGATCGCTTCGGAAGCACGTAGTTGTGCTAATTGCTGTACTAAGCACGCGACGTCCCTGCCACACTACCGCACACCACACTTCAATAGAAAAAAATCATTATACATCACAATACCTATATCATAACCAAGCCTACCGCACCACACAACACCCCACCCCGCCACAACGCATCACACCCTACCGCACATCACAAACCACATCATCTACGTCACTATTACGTCCTCCAGCACCAAACACCATACAGCACCCTACTCTAACCTACCAACACAACCTACACGCCCGCCCGCCCGCCCGTGCCGGGATGGGGGTGGTGGGGGTGGGGGGTGGCGTTGGCGAGGTTGTTCTCTCTCGGCTCATCTCGGTTGACGCGAGTTGCATCGTTCGGCGCCGGGGACGGGAGTCTTCATCGGCGGTGGTGGGGGTGGGGTGGGGGTCGAGGTCTGAGCGCTCTCGCTCTCTTCCTCCATCCTTCTCCCCTTTCTATTTCTCTATCTATCATTTCTTCCCTCCTTCCTCCTCTTTCCCTCCCTCCGCTCTCTCTCTCTCTCTCTCCCCATCCTTCCTTCCCTCCCTCTCTCTCTCTCTCCCCATCCTTCCTTTCCTCCCTCCTCTCTCTCTCTCTCTCCCCATCCTCCTTACCTCGCTCCATCCTTTCCTTCCTTTTCCCCCCTCCCCTCCCCCTCTCCCTCCGATCCATCTCCGCCGTCCCTCGCCAGCTTTCATTTCTGACCCATATCAAACACGGCCCAACCGCTGACCCCCAATCCGCCACTGCCGCCACCGCCGCCGCCGCCGCCGCCGCCCCACGCCCTCCCCACCAGCTGCCCACCCGTTCATCCAATTACCCTCGCCCACCTCGCGATATGCTTACTTATCGCCCGCTTGGCTAGACGCCCACGGCCGCCCACTTGACCCCCAGCTCGCCGTCTCGACTCGATTCAAACAGCGACCCAACAGGTCTGCCCGGTCCCCGCTCAGCTGTTTCCTCCCCGCCCATTCATGCAGCTTAACCGAGGACCTCATCCAAGCGAACTGACAAAATGACAACAAACACTTAAACACACAGCACACCTGAAGACGTGCATACACATAAGCAAGGGCATATACACACAAATATTACATTCGCATGGCATACTTGAAGAGAGAGATTGAGCGAATAGAGAAATTCGTACAGAAAGGGAGAGAGGGAACAGAATGGAGGGAGGGAGGGAAAGGGTGAGGGCAGGAGAGAGAGAATAGAGTGAGAGATATAAGAGGAAGAGAGGGGGAGACGGGGGGAAGGAGAAGAGAAGAGGAGGATGAGAGGAGAGAAGAGAGAGAGAGAGAGAGAGAGAGAGAGAGAGAGAGAGAGAGAGAGAGAGAGAGAGAAAAGAGAGAGAGAGAGAGAGAGAGAGGAGAAGAGAGAGAGAGAGATGAGAGAGAGAAATTAGTGAGGAAGATAGTGAGAGGGGATGAGAGAAGAAGAGAGAGAAGAGACCAAACAGACAGGACCAGACGGAGGCAGGGACTCGGGAGTGACACACTTGCCCGCGCCCGCTGAAGGCTTAATTGCGCCGCCTGACCCCGGCCCGCGCCGGCCTCCGCCACGGCGCTGGGGCGGCGTCGGCCACGCCAGGTAGTCGATTTTAATGGAGGGCGAGAACAACGGAAGGGAGAGGTTACGTCAAGAGGGAGAAAAGGGGGGGGTGGACGTAGAACCGAGGGAGAAAAAGAGGGGATGGAGGAGAACCGAGGGAGAAAAGGAGGGGATGGAGGAGATCCGAGAGAGAAGAGGCGGTAAAAAGATGGAGGAGGGGAGAAGGGATGAAGAAGGCGAGGCGAGAGGAGGAGGAGGGAGGAGGAGAGTGCAGAGAAAATCTAAGAAAGTAAGAAGAGAAGACAGGCGAAGAAACGATATAAAAAGGAAGAAGAAACGACGCAGGCGCGGGGTGAGCGACCCGCACCCAGCCTAACCAAACTATATATGACCTAGGTATGACGTACTAATAACGTGTGGTAAATTAGCCGCAGGCGCAACCACCTCGCCCGCCCCCCCCCGACCCCTGACCCCTCCCGCCCGCCCCGCCTGCCCCCCGCCCCCCCCCACCCCGCCCCCCGCCCGCCCCGCCCGACCCCCGCCTCCGCCACTCCATGCTCCTCGTTATCAGCCGCCCCCAAGCCGCCTTGTCCCCGCTGATAGTGACCGGCTGCATAACGAAAGGCACGGGTCTCCCGCCGGCTCTCCCCGTCGCGGATAGTGTGTGCGAGTCCCCGCAAGCTTTGTACAATGGCCAGGGAGGCGAGCGGGGGAGAGGCGCAGAGGATGATGAGGGAGATGGGAGAGGGAGAGTGGAGATGGGAGAAGGGAGAGGCGAGTGGGGAGAGAGAGAGAGAGAGAGAGAGGATGAGAGAGAGAGGATCTGAGAGCGAAGGAGCAGATGAGTGAGAGGCGAGAGGGAGATGGGAGTGAGGCGAAGGTTAAAGAGACGATGTGAGAGATGTGGTAGGCATGCATTGTGGACCGATGGAGAGAAGTTGAGACATCTCGATGGAGCAGAGGACGAGATGATGAGAGAGCATCTGAGAGAGAGATGCAGAGAGAGAGAGGGAGAGGGAGAGGAGAGGATGAGGGAGGAGAGAGGGGAGAGAGGAGAGACGAGATGAGAGAGGAGAGGAGAGAGAGAGAGATAGAGCAGATGAGAGAGAAGAGCAGAGAGAGAGTGCAGCAGAGAGAGACAGGGACAGACAGACAGAGAGAGAGGGGAGGGGGGGGTGCGTTCGCAAGTCCCGCGCCGTCTTGCGGAACGCGACGCCACTGGGCCGCCCGCTCGGCCTCCGCCGCCCACACCGAGACATTTCCTCCCGCCCGCACTCCTCCGCCCTCGGCCAAATTCGGGTTGCTCCCCCACCCCCCCCACCCCATCCCCCGCCGCGCCGCGACCCACCCGCGCTGCGATCCCGACCCCGTATTCGCGCTCTTGAGCTCGCCGTTTTATTTACAACGTGCGACAGTCGATAACCAGGGAGAGGGCAGGGAGGAGCGAGGAGGGAGGGAGGAGGCAGGCGATGTGGAGGTAGGGTAAAGCGAGGTGAGAGGGGGCAGGGGAGGGAGGAGGGAAGGGATGAGATGGGAGGGGGGAAGAAGACGGCTGGGGAGCGCAGGAGCGGGGGAAGAAGACTCGGGGAAGGAGTGAGCCCGGCCGGGAAGAGAGAGAGCAGAGAGAGAGAGAGAGAGACGAGAGAGAGAGAGAGAGAGAGAGAGAGAGAGAGAGAGAGAGAGAGAGAGAGAGAGAGAGAGAGAGAGAGAAGAGAGAGAAGAATGAAGCAGCACAAAACAGAAGCGAAAAAGCCGCGCCCAGCCTGCGCCCCGCACCGCCCTCGCCGCCCTTAGCGCGCCGCCCTTCGGGTCCCTCGTCCTCGCGCTTTAACAACATCTGGAACACAAGAAGAGCGCAAAGGTCGCGGAGAAAAAAAGAAATAATAATTCTAGATAATAAGCGGCCAACTTCCCTCCCGTCATGTCTGCCAGGATACCTCACTCCGCTCACCAGACGCTACGGTCGCCGCGGCCACACTGCGCGGATGGCATAAGCGCCCCTAAGGACAGGCTGCCCTTAGGTCCGCCCCCGACATCCCCCAAGGGCGATGCAGGACATCTGTTTATCAGCCCGCGGCGGGAGAGCGCCCCCACACCTGTGCACTTGGGCGTCGCTGCCCGGTGTGGGTAGGTGGGAAGGGTCTGCTCTGCTTCTGCTCTGCTCTCTCTCTCTTCTCTCTCTCTCTCTCTCTCTCTCTCTCTCTCTCTCTCTCTCTCCTCTCTCTCCTCTCTTCTCTTCTCTCTCTCTCTCTCTCTCTCGCCTCTCTCTCCTCGCTCCTCTCTCTCGGCTCTCTCTCTCCGCTCTCTCTCTTCGCCTCTCTCTCGCTTCTCTCTCTCGCTCTCTACTCTCGCTCTCTCTCTCGCTCTCTCTCTCGCCTCTCTCTCTCGCTTCTCTCTCTTCGAATCTCTCTTCTCTGCTCTCTCTTTCTCGCCTCTCTCTCTCTCTCTCTTACCTCCTTCATCTCCCTTTCCCTCTCTTTCTCGTATTCCTTCAATTTCTCTCTCTATACATCCTCAATTTCTCTCTTCATCCCCTCCCCTTCTCACACCTCCCTCCTCCCTCTCCCCCTTCCCTCAATCCCTCTCTCCCTCCTTCCTTTCCCTCCTCTTCCCTCCCTCCCTCCCTCCGCCCCTTCCTTCCCTTCCCTCCCTCCCCCTCATTCCATCTCACATCCTCCACACACACCCTCCCCTCCACCCCCGCCCTCCCTCCCCTCCTCTTCCCC
>NW_020871784.1:15486-27986 GCF_003789085.1 Penaeus vannamei
TCTATCGATCTACTTTTTAAACCACACTCAACCGACTCACCAATTCTTCATCACCAATCTAATCCCCATCCTTAGCTATTCGACACTGTCTATTGTCCTAATCCGTCGCACTTCATCACCTAACACCTAACATATCAATCATCTTATCATATCTCTGTCTATCTCCAGTCTACTTCACCACGCCTCATCTCAACTCACCTTATCTTCACACGGTCAAACCCACTCGTCAACATCTCAATCTTTATCCTATCTGGCACCTCTCTAACCATTCTCATCTACTCTATCAACACTCAATCTATCTATCCTATCCTAACCATCTATCCCTATCATCTCTTACCCATCTATCTATCTCTACTCGTTCTTACACCACTCTTCTAATCTATTCTTCTTACCCAATCTATTATCTCTCTACCGTCTATTTATTTCTTACATTATCTCATATTTTACATCTCATCCTATCTATCTTCTCCACCATCTATTCTTCTTCTTACCATTATTCATCCTTCTTTACCCATCCTTACTTATCCTTATCTATCCTCTTACCCAATCTATCTATCTTCTTATCCATCCTATCTATCCTATCTCTACACTCTATCTATCTTCTTTATCCATCTATCTATCTATCCCTCTTACAATCCTTCTATCTCTCCTTATCCCATCATCTATGCTCTATCTGCTCTTACCTGATTAACTATCTATCTATCCTGCTATACAATCTATCTATGCTTGCTACCTCGGCTCATGCTATACTACCGTATGCAATCTTCTTACCCATCTATCTACCTATCAATCTTCTTACCCATTTTTTCTATCGTCATCTACGCTATCAATCTTCTTACGCGCATTGCTATCTACGCTATGCAAGTCTTCCTTACGCTACTATCCATACCTTATGCAATCTTCTTACCCCATCTAGTCTATCTATCTTTTAACCCTCATCTATCTACTTATTCTCTTACCCATACTATTTATACTTCTTACCGCATCTATCATGTATCTAGTCTATCGCTCTTACCACATCTATCTATCTTCTTATCCATCTATCTATATATCCTTTTACCAATCTATCTATCTATCCTCTTACCAATCTATCGATCAATCTTCTTACCCATCTATCTATCTATCTCTCTATCTATCTATTCTTCTATTTCTTACCCATCTATCTATCTACAATCCCTCCCTCCAACCGTATCTATCCACTTCTTATCTATTCACTTTTTAGCTTCGTAGCCTTGTAGTCCTGGCTTTGTAGCCTCCGAAGCCCTCACAGCAATCTAGTTTGATGGCTCTCAGCCTCGTTCCAGACACATGAAGAGGAAAAATAGAGAATGAGGGCGTAAAAAAAGAAAAGAAAATGGCGTCGAAGGATGAGATGTAAAAAAGGAAGAAAAAAGAAAAAGAGAATAAAGGAAGAAGAAATTAATATAAAGTGAAATGGGAGGAAGAAATTGATATAAAGTGAAAAGGGAAGAAATTAATATAAATTGAAACGAGAAGAAGAAATTGATGTAAAATGAAAAGGGAAGAAGAAATTAATATAAAGTGAAAAGGGAAGCAGAGAGAAAAAATTAAAGGAGTGATGGAGTAAGGTCAGGCGTGTTAAATTGAGAACTGGATCTGGATGAGAAAGAATATGCAAATCGAGGAGTGATTCAAATTTCAACAACTTCACCGGAATCAGGTCATTTCCGACGAAAATATAATGCAGAAACGTTAATTACACATCACGGTGGAATTTCCAAATTATTATTTACTTGCAAATATCAGATTCGAAACATATACGTTCTTGAAAATGCCATTTTAGTAGCTTTTCATGTCAAATCATGAATCTTTTAATATGCACATTTTTTTTTTTTTTTTTTTTTTTTTTTTTTTTTTTAGCATGGGCGTATCCAGTTAGAGGAGAGAAACATCTAAATTACTAATTCTAAAAAATATCAATCTATTCATTTGTTGAGTAAATATAACATCTCTTAATAAATCCTGGTCTATCTTACCCTTCATTTGCATTTATTTTCATTTCTTTTTTTCCTGCAGAATTTCATTTTTGTCATTCGCTTTCACTTCCTGTGTGCATATGTATGTGTGAGTTAGAGGGAGAGGGACTGGGAAGAGAAGAGAGAGAGAGTGGGAAAGGAGAGGGAGAGGGACTGGGAAGAGAAGAGAGAGAGAGTGGGAAAGGAGAGAAGAGGGACTGGGAAGAGAAGAGAGAGAGAGTGGGAAGGAGAGAAGAGGGACTGGGAGAGAAGAGAGAGAGTGGGAAAGGAGAGAAGAGGGACTGGGAAGAGAGAGAGAGAGAGTGGGAAAGGAGAGAAGAGGGACTGGGAAGAGAAGAGAAGAGAGAGTGGGAAAAGGAGAGGGAGAAGAGGGACTGGGAGAGAAGAGAAGAGAGAGAGAGTGGGAAGAGAAGAGAGAGAAAGGGAGAAGGGACTGGGAGAGAAGAAGAGAAAGAGAGAGTGGGAATGGGGAAGGGAGAGAAGACTGTGGAATTGCGATGGAAGAGATGGGACTTGGGAAGAGAAGATGAGAGATGAGTGGGAAAGGACGAGGAAGAGGGACTGGAAGAGAAGAGAAAGTGGGAAAAGGAAAGAGAAAGAGGGAAACTGGAAGAGAAGAGAGAGAGAGTGGAAAGAGAGAAGAAGGGAGCTGGGAAGAGAGAGAGAGAGAGATAAAGGGAGAAAGAGGGAAGAGAGAGAGAGAGAGAAGAGGAGAGGAGGAAGGAGAAGTAGCTGGGAGAAGAGAGGGAGAAGAGAGAAGAGAGAGAGAGAGAGAGACTGGAATGAAAGAAGAGAAGAGAGTGGGAAAGGAGAGAAAGGGAATGGGAAAGGAGAGAAAGAGAAAGGAAGGGAGAAAGAGAAGAGAGAAGAAAAGAGAAAGAGAAAGAAGAGAAGAGAAAGAGAAAGAGAGAAAGAGAAAGAGAGAGAGAGGAAGAGGAAGAAGAGAGAGAAGGAGAGAGAAAGAAGAGAGAGAGAGGTAGAGAAAAGAGAGAGAGAAACGAGAGAGAGAGAGAGAGGAGAAGAGAGAGAAAAGAGACAAGTGAAGGAGAGAAGAGAAGAAAGAGTAGAGAGAGATGATAATAGCAAGAAAAGAAAAGAAAAGAGGGATGAGAAAAGAGAAAGAGAAGAGGAAAGAGAAAGAGAAACGAGAAAGGAGAGAAAGAGAAAGAGAAAGAGGAAAGAGGCAGGAAAGGAGAAATGAGGAAAGAGAAATAGATAAGAGAAAGAAGAGTTAATTAACGAGAGAAAGAGAGAAACGAGAGAAAGAGAGGAAAGAGGAGAGAGAGATTTAAAGGAAGAAAAGAACAGAAAAGTAGAAAGAGAAAGAGACAGGCCCAGAGAGAGCATTCCCCTTCGCAAGAGAGAGATAATAACGGATAAAGAGGCAAAAGACGGGAGACCAGGACAAAGAGTGACAATTAAGCCTAATTACTCCAATTAAACAAAAACGTAGTTGCAGGCCCACCTTCCACCCCCCCCTCTCAACAAATTCACAAAATACCTTTTTTTTTCCTCTCTCTCCTTCTCCATCTCCCCCCCTCCCCCTCCTCTCGTCCTCCCCTACCCACCTCCTTCTAACGGCTTTTATCTCATTTTTTCTTTACTTTCTAAATCGAAAGGAAATTTTTTAAAGAGGATCCAGACTCGCCCATTAAAGAGTTGATGACTAATTACAGCTAATTAACAGCTTCAGATGACTAGGAGAAGCAACGCAGCTGCTTGTGAGAAATCTTTTTTTTTTCCTTTCTTTTTTTTTCTTTATTTGCGTGTTTTTTTTTCCCTTTTTTGTTGTCTTTTCTTTTTTTTTGTTTGTTTTCTAATCACCCTTTTCTTCTTTCTCCATATTTTGATATTTATTTTTTCTTATTCTCCTCTTTTCTTTTCACACTTTCTTTCTCTAGTGTTTGTATTTTTTTCTGGTTCGTCTAAGGAAATGTGAAAATAGTAAAGATTTACTATTTATTTTGGTAGATAAAACTCAGAAAAAAATAATGCATTTATAGAAGAGTGAAAAAAAAGAAAAAAAAGGAGGGATTTTAATTCATTTTTATATTGGAAGAAGATAAAAGAAACAAACCGTTAAATGAGCGAAAAATAGGTAATACGAAAAGTGATCTGAAAGTAGTTTTTTGTAGTTATAAATTTTGTAGTACACGTAAGCAGAATAAAAAAAAAACATTTTGTGGAAAATGTTTAAAATTTGTTGGCTGAGAAAGAGAACGTTGTATATATACATATATATATATATATATATATATATATATATATATATATATATATATATATATATATATATATATATATATATATACATATAATATACATAAATATATATTATTTACAAATAGGACAGGTAAACATATAGAGGTAAGTGAACAGTTAATAAAAATGGCATTCAGTTTACGATTAAAAAAAAATCTGAAGTACTTTTGTTTTAATTGCAGGTCACTATAACAACTGAAACAACAACAGTAACAACACGACAGCACCAACACTCACACCACCACCAGCAACAACAAAAACAAGAACAATAAAAAAAATATTTTGCGAAGTTTTAGATAAAAAATAATGAAAAAATGAGAAAAGATAATGAAAAAATAAAACGAAGGGAGAAAATAGAAAATTAAACACTGGAGAAAGAAAGTAAAGTAAAGTAAAGTAAAGTAAAGTAAAAAAAAGAAAAGAAAAAAAAACAGCAAAAATCCAGCTTAAGAGAGAGAAAAAAACAGGAATCAATGGAAAATAAAAGAACAGAGAAAGTCGAAGAAAACAAGGAAAGAGAAAAAAGAAGTTCAAGCATTTCTACAAAGTCATAAACCACCAACAAACAAACAAACACAAAAATCTCCTTGCCGCCTTCGCTTAATCGTCACCCCGAGCTCAGCCCACGCGCCCGACACGAGAAGCTTCTAGAACCGGGAAAACCGCGGTCAATTTGCATAGAGAAAATACACCTTCGTTTCCTTGGCTGAGTTCTGGCCAGACCGAGTCGCCCGGGCATGAAAAATGACCCACTTTATTTCTTCCTTTTTTCCATTTTTTTTATGGGATAGTCCACTTTTTTCTCTCTTTTTTAGTCCACTTTTTTTTTCTCTTTTTTTCCCTCCCTTCTCCTCCTTTTAAAATGGATCACGTAACCCGGTTTCAGGAGAGCGCTGAAAAATGCATGAACTTAGATTTGTGCGAAAAATTGCATAGAGTGCGAGGGAGGGGGGAGAGAGGAGGTAGGAGGGGGAGGGGGGAGAGGGGAAGGGGTGGGGGGAGGGGAAGGGGGGGGGAGGGGAGGGGGGGGGAGGGGGGGGAGGGGGAAGGGGGGAGGTGGGGAAGGGGGAGGGAGGTAGGGGAAAGGGGGGAAAGGGGGGAGGGGGAGGGGGAAGGGGAAGGGAGAGAGGAGGTAAGGGAGGGGAAGGGGGAAGGGGAGGGGAGAGGGGAAGGGGAGAGGGAGGGGAGGGAAGGGGTGGGGGAGAGGGGTTTTATTGCGATAAGGACAGATATATTCCTCTCCAACACGCACGCAGTTTTACTCACACACATTTACGACACGTACGCGTATACACAGGTAAATAGATAGATAAATAAGAAGTATAAGAGATAAATGAATAAATAAATAGAAAGATATGAAGGTAAATAGATAGTTAAATAGATATAGAGATAAAGAGGTAGATATAGACGTAGTAGATAACTAGACAGATATGGAGGTAAATAGATACATATATATTAGATATGGGGAAGGAAGGTAAAGAGGGGAAGGAAGAAGGCGGGGAGAGGAAAGAAGAGGTAAATGGGGAAGGGGGGGGGAAAGGGAGGGGGGGAAGAAGTAAGGAGGGAAATGGGATGGAGGAGGGGAGCGGGGGGGGGGGGTGAAAAGGAAGGGAAAGGGGGAAGACGGGGAGGGTGAATAAAAGGGGGAAGGTGTAGAAGAGAGGGAGGAGAAGATGAGGCAAATGGGAAGGGGAGGAGGAGGAGGTAGAGGAGATGGAGGAGGGGATGAGGAGGCGGAGGAGAAGAGGAGGCGAAGGGGAGAATGAGGAGGATGAGGATGACGATGACGAAGAAGAAGAGGAGGAGGTTAACGAAGAAGACGAGGAGGAGACCGAAGAGGAAGAAGAAGAAGAGGAGGAGGACGGAGAGAGAGAGAGTAATAGAACGAAGAAATACCTTAGGTAATTCCTCGGCGGCAACAAAAAAAAAAGGAAAAAAAAAAAAAAAAAAAAAAAAAAGTCTTTTCACGAAGCAACAAAAACAACAACACCCAAACAAATCCACGTTTGACTAGACCTTACGAAAGAAGAGAAAAAAAGAGAACCGGGCAAAAGAAAGTTCATAAGTAAACGAAAAAGGAAAAGATGAAGAAAAAAAAGAGAATTCATAACCATCAAACCAAGAATAAAATACAAAAAAGTGAAAACAAAGAAGATTCGCCACACGACTTCCCACACCATTACCGTAATCAACCCATATAAACCGGGTCCCTCAATATTTGTTTTTCCAACTTTCTTTATACGGGTTCCCTCATTCTGTGTTCTTCCCGCCTTTTATATACAGGGTCTCTCAATCTGTGTTTTTCCCGTCTTTTATATACAGGGTCCCTCAATCTGTTCTTCCCGCCTTTTATATACAGGGTCCCTCAATCTGTGTTTTCCCCGCCTTTTACATACAGGGTCCCTCAATCTGTGTTCTTCCCGCCTTTAATACATATACAGGGTTACTTAAATTGTGTTCTTCCCGCCTTTTACATACAGGCTCCCACAATATGTGTTCTTTCCGCATTTTATATACAGGGTCCCTCAATGTGTGTTCTTCCCGCCTTTTACATACAGGCTCCCACAATCTGTGTTCTTTCCGCATTTTATATACAGGCTCCCTCAATCTGTGTTCTTCCCGCCTTTTACACACAGGGTCCCTCAATGTGTGTTCCTCCCGCCTTTTACACACAGGGTCCCTCAATGTGTGTTCCTCCCGCCTTTTACATACAGGGTCCCTCAATCTGTGTTCTTCCCGCCTTTTATATATAGACAGGGTCCCTTAAATTGTGTTCTTCCCGCCTTTCATATTAGGCTCCCACATATCTGTTGCTCTTCCCGCCTCTTACATACAGGCTCCCTCAATCTGTGTTCTTCCCGCCTTTTACATACAGGGTCCCTCAATGTGTGTTCCTCCCGCCTTTTACATACAGGGTCCTCAAATCTTGTGTTCTTCCGCCGCCTTTTTATATATATACAGGGTCCCTTAAATTGTGTTCTTCCCGCCTTTTACATACAGGCTCCCACAATCTGTGTTCTTCCGCATTTTATATACAGGTCCCTCAATGTGTGTTTTTTCCCGTCTTTATATACAGGGTCCCTCAATTCTGTTCTACCCGCATTTATATACAGGGGTCCCTCAATCTTGTTCTTTCCCGTCTTTTTATATACGAGTCCCCTCAATCTGTGTTCTTCCAGCCCTATATATACAGGCTCCCTCAATGTGTTCTTCCCGCATTTTATATAGAGTCAACCTGTGTGTCTTCCCCGCTTTTGTATACCTTCCTCAACCTGTGTTCTTCCCGCCTTTTGTATACAGGGTCCCTCAACTGTGTTCTTCCCGCCTTTTGTATAACAGGGTCCCTCAACCTGTGTTCTTCCCGCCTTTCATATTACAGGCTCCCTCAATATGTTCTTCCCGCCTTTTACATACAGGGTCCCTCAATCTGTTCTTCCTGCGTTTATATACAGGGTCCCTTAATCTTTATTCTTCCCGCCTTTTACATACAGGGTCCCTCAATCTGTTCTTCCTGCGTTTGTATACAGGGTCTCTTAACCAGTGTTCTTCCAGCCCTATATAACAGGCTCCCTCACTTCCCCGCTTTTACATACAGGGTCCCTCAATATGTTCTTCCTGCCTTTGTATACAGGGTCTCTTAACCTGTGTTCTTCCAGCCCTATATATCCAGGCTCCCTCAATGTGTTCTTCCCGCCTTTTACATACAGGGTCCCTCAATCTGTTCTTCCTGCGTTTGTATACAGGGTCTCTTAACCAGTGTTCTTCCAGCCCTATATATACAGGCTCCCTCAATGTGTTCTTCCCGCCTTTTACAAACAGGGTCCCTCAATCTGTTCTTCCTGCGTTTGTATACAGGGTCTCTTAACCTGTGTTCTTCCAGCCCTATATATCCAGGCTCCCTCAATGTGTTCTTCCCGCCTTTTATACACAGGGTCCCTCACGTCGCATTGTGCCGCCGCGTCTTCTGCCTGTTGTATCCGCCGGATCAGGCTGCTCTCGTTGCAAGTATGGATTTTGGATAATGGCTTTTGAAACCTCTTCTGAAGCGTTATTTCTGTAGTCTGCCATTCTATTAGGTGCCTTTTCATTTTGTTTTTACTTTTTTCCTCCTAATCAATAGCGGTGTATATAGATATACTATGATTAATAGACATATACTAATGCGTATATGCATATCACTCTCTCTCTCTCTCACACACACACACACACACAAAGTCACGTGTATATATATACATACATATGTATACACACATACGATGTGTAAATGTACTTATATCTGTAAAATAATGATACTAATATATCTGTTATCCGATTTCATAAATCACTGAAATTGCCTGGAAAACAAAGCAGCAAAAAAAAAAAAAACTTCCCGGCTGCCAGACTCATGGCTCTCCTTCTTTTTTGTCTCTTCTGAAACGTTTGCGTTCTGAAAACATTATTGCAGGAAGAGATGATATTATTGTTAATTGCCGATCAAACTTCTTATACAACCGGCGCAGTGACATGGCAGGTGCGCAGTAAACAACCAGTTTTGAAACGGCCTGAATAGAAATTGTAATCCATTGGCCTTTCGTTAATCCATCCATACTTTGGTCTTTCTGTCTTTCTTTCTCCGTATGTTTGTTTTTCTCTTTCTCTCTGTATCTACCTTTCTTTCTTTGTTTCTCTCTCTCTGTATCTGCCTTTCAGTTTGTCCCTCTCTCTCTCTCTCTGTGTCTACCCTTCTTTCTTCCTCGCTCTCTGAGCATCTGCACTTGTTTCTCCGTTTCTCTGTTTATCGATCCTTTCTCTCCACACCCCTTTCTCTCTCTCCTCTTTCTCTGGCTATCTTTTTTTTTCTCTCTCTCTCTGTATCTGCCTATGTTTCGTTGTGTGTGTCTCTGTTTTATTTTTTCTCTTTTCTTTCTCTCTCCCTCTCTATCTATATCTTTCTTTCTGTGTGTGTATCTGCCCTTGTTTCTATATTTTCTCTCTCTCTGTCTTCTGAGTGTGTTTGTATCTACCCTGGTTTCTGTCTTTTCTATCTCTCCTTCTGTTTATGTATAATCTTTCTTCATCTCCGCCACGTCTTCGCTTACGTCTTCGCGATTCCAAGAACGAGCAGGACGAACCGCATGGCGCGAAAACTCCTTCAAGACGATTTTAAAAGCAAGATGTTTTGTGAATGAGAAGCGGGTAATGCTGTATATAAGGAGGAACCGAATGAGAGAGATTGCGAAGAGGGTGGAAGGAAGGAGGAAGGGAGAGAGGAATGAGAGAAAGAGAAGGAGAGGAGAGGAGGGTTGGGTAAGTTGAGAGGAATTTGTGAGTAAGTTTTTTCTGTTTTTCATTTCTTACTTTTTGTCGGTCAACATCGACCTTTAATTAACATACGAAGCGTTTGAATCGCTCTTCTAAAGCTTTGAAGCTTTGGTCTTTTTGTTCTTGTTTGTACTTTCAAATTAATCAACATTAAACGCACACACGCACACACATCTAATACATCAACACGCATGTGTATTTTATTTCTTTCACGAACTCGCACACATATGGACGCACACAACCCACAACACATCACAAGTCACGCACATTAACACAACACAACGCAACACATAAAAAATAAACACGCACACTAACATTACACAACACTCTACACCG
Source organism: Penaeus vannamei (assembly GCF_003789085.1). Taxonomy (NCBI): domain Eukaryota; kingdom Metazoa; phylum Arthropoda; class Malacostraca; order Decapoda; family Penaeidae; genus Penaeus; species Penaeus vannamei. Next base: position 25,383 of record NW_020871784.1, read on the forward strand.
TAACACACACATGTATACACTCCCAGGAGACTACCCTCTAAGCCTGGCTTTTATTTCTTTCCGTCGACCATAGATGGCGCTGATGGTAGAACGTGGAGATGCGATGGCAAATGCAGGTATTTCATCACAAGAACAATCATTCTTATCCGAATCATTATTCAAGGAAAAACACAAGTAATTGGTTATTGGTTCTTTTGCTGCCCATTACGAGAAAATGGATAAATCACAGAAATTACAGGATGAAGGAGTAGAGATGTGGCAATAGGGGATGGCAATGTTGCCACTCCATCAAGTTTCCTGAACAAAGAACATTTCGCCTCTGGCCAGAAAATCTTGACGATTCTAGAAAATTCCAAATCAGAAGGCAATGTGATCGCACATACATTGGGAGAGGAAATAAAATATTTACTGACATTCTAAAAGTCAAAGGGAGGGACAGCTCAACATCTGGTTGTCTGTCTATAATTCTCACTCTCTTTGCTCTGTGTGTGTGTGTTACACACACACACACACACACACACATATATACATATATATATATATTAATATTATATATATATATATATATATATATATATATATATTATATATATATATATTATTATATATAACTATAGTGGCACGGTATGGTGTTAGAAATATCATGTTATGAATATAGTGACGGTACATATAAGTGTGTGTATACGCTAAACAGAACTAAAACACACCGAGCCACGCATCACACACACACGTTGAAGACCAAGACACACTACAGCAGTTATAATGAACATAAGCACCACAATTATATGAAGAGGAAATTCAATAAAGTTGCTTCTCTATCAATATGAAGAACAAAACAACAACGAGTATATCATAAAGAGTTATAATATAAGCATTAACAATATAATATAAAAACAATAACAGCTATGAATTAAATAAATAAACGGAAAAATAATCAAGTGCTGGCAACCCTTTCCCTCTGACCATCGCTAACCACCTACCCTCCCTACCTTGATTTTGTGTACTTCCTCTCTGAATTAACCATTCTCGATACCTGCAAAACCCATCGGTCATTCTCTCCTCTGCAATCGGACGCATATCCAATGCTATGAGCCTCTTCGTTCTTCTCATCTTTTATTTCTTTTTATTTTATTTTTTTATACTTNCATATGGGGCTCTTTGTTGACCTTGTCTGAGGTACATGGCTCTTGTTGACCTTGTCTGGGAGGTCATTGGCTCTTTGTTGACCTTGTCTGGGAGGTCATTTGGCTCTTTGTTTGACCTTGTCTGGGAGGTCAAGTGGCTCTTTTGTTGACCTTGTCTGGGAGGTCAATGGCTCTTTGTTGACCTAGTCTGGGAGGTCATTGGCTCTTTGTTGACCTTGTTGGGAGGTCATTGGCTCTTTGTTGACCCTTGTCTGGGAGGTCAGTGGCTTCCCTTGTCTGGGAGGTCATTGGCTCTTTGTTGACCTTGTCTGGAGGTCATTGGGCTCTTTGTTGACCTTGTCTGGGAGGTCAGTGGCTCTTTGTTGACCTTGTCTGGGGTCAATGGCTCACCTTGTCTGGGATGGGCTCTTTGTTGACCTTGTCTGGGAGGTCATTGGCTCTTTGTTGGCCCTTGTCTGGGAGGTCATGGCTGCTCTTTGTTGACCTTGTCTGGGAGGTCATTGGCTCTTTGTTGACCTTGTTTGGGAGGTTGGAACTGTTGACCTTGTCTGGAGGTCATTGGTGAATTGGCTCTTTGTTTGGGAGGTCATTGGCTCTTTGTTGACCTTTTTGGGAGGTCATTGGCTCTTTGTTGACCTTGTCTGGGAGGTCATTGGCTCTTTGTTGACCTTGTCTGGGAGGTCAGTGGCTCTTTGTTGACCTTGTCTGGGAGGTCATTGGCTCTTTGTTGACCTTGTCTGGGAGGTCATTGGCTCTTTGTTGACCTTGTCTGGGAGGTCATTGGCTCTTTGTTGACCTTGTTTGGGAGGTCATTGGCTCTTTGTTGACCTTGTCTGGGAGGTCATTGGCTCTTTGTTGACCTTGTCTGGGAGGTCATTGGCCCTCCTTGACCTTCTCCTCTCTCTCTCTCTCTCTCTCTTCCCTTGCGTTTCTCTGTAGGAAGAAATATTTTTATTACTGTTTTTATAGAAAGAGATGGATAGATATAGATATGGGTGTATATATAAAGTAAATGGATATAGATATAGATAAAGATATAGATATAAATATAGATATATACACAAATCTATACAGATATAGATCCTTAATATAGATATAGATATAAATATATATATAAAAGATTTTAGATCCTTCCCCCTTCCCCCCCCTCCCTCCCTTCCTCTCCCTCCACCCCTCCCCTCCCTCCCTTCCCCTCCCTCCCCCCCCCATGCCCCCCGCAGGAGCAAAGGGACATCCCTCCCTCCACCCGCCTACCCCTTCCCTCCACCCCTTCCCCACGACCCCCCTCCCCCCCCCCGCCCCGCAGGAGCAAAGGGACATCCCTCCTTCCCTCCCCCCCCCCCGGCGTTAATCTCCGACCCGCGCGCCTCGAGAAACCCTCCAAGACGCCCGCCGGAGGAACCTACTCCGCGAGAGCCACAGGTGGTCGCGGCGCCCCCCCCCTCCTCTCTCACGCCCA
>NW_020871784.1:30486-40486 GCF_003789085.1 Penaeus vannamei
TGAGCTTGTGTGTGTTTGCGTTTGTGTGCGTACATGAATATGTGTGTATATTTCTGAAATATATATTTTCGTACTTCCTGTCGCTGACTTTTGCGAATCGATTTAATAACTTATCACAAAACCTTGATCATCATAATTTCTATTTCTAAAACCTAGCGTCCAATTTTCTTACAATTTATGAATATCAAATTTGAGTAAAAAAAGAAAAAAAAAAAACACATTTAAGCTATATGAACAAAAAGCAAGTTATTTTTCTTTAATAGGGAGGTGGGGATGAGGAGGGGGGAGGGGGAGGAGGGGGGTCATAATTGGTAATCATCAATTAGGGAGCAAGGATGTCTCTTAAGTAGGCCTTTCCACTTCAATTGGAAGTGAGTTGGGCCATGTGCTGGCTGGTATGTGGGGGGATGGGTATGAATGTATGTGGAGTTATGTGGAGATGAATGTGAGTGTGTGTGGGGTATGTGGAGTTATGTGGAGGATGAATGTGGGGTATGTGGAGGATGAATGTGGGGTATGTGGAGTTATGTGGAGGATGAATGTGGGGTATGTGGGAGGATGAATGTGGGGTATGTGGAGTTATGTGGAGGATATGATGTGGATATGTGGAGTTATGTGGACGATGAATGTGGAGTTATGTGGAGGATGAACGTCGGGTATGTGGAGATATGTGGAATATTAATGTGGATGAATTTGGAGGTATGGATTTAAGAACTGTTAATGCATGAAAGTGAATGTGAAAGATGGATGTGGAGATATGTAGAGGATATATATTGAGGTATGTATAGGGTGAATGTGGACGTATATGATGATTGGATGTGGTAATATGTGGAGTTATGTGGAGGATATATATGTGCGTATGTGGAGGTGTGCAGAGGATGGATGTGGAGTATGTGGTGACTGCATGTGGGTGCGTGATGTGGAACTATGATGCACTCACTTTTAGGGGAATGTTGACGGTTTTAATTGGCTAGAATTCACTCATTCTTTTCAAATATTTGGCATAACGCAACATTTTATTTTCGAGAACTACATTTTTTTTTTTTTTTTTTTTTTTTTTTTTTTTTTTTTTTTTTTTTTTTTTTTTGAAATTCCGTCATGTACATTTCTGAACGGAAAAATTTATCCGGTTCATTTGTTTATTAATGTTCCTAGTATTTCGTTTTATGCCTTTTCCATCGTTTTTTTTTTTACGTTTTTTTCTTTTTTCCTTTTTTTTTCTTCTTCTTCTTCTTCTTCTTTGATTTTTTTCTTTCATTCCTCCATCTTCGTCTTGAAATTCTTCCATCTTTATTTTTGACATCAGTTAGGCCAATTAGTTCTTTTTTTTTAAGTAGGCCTACTACAACCTCACGTTTTTCCCCTTTTTTTTTTTTTTTTCTTCTTCTTCTTTGTTTCTTTCTTTTATTCCTCCATCTTCGTCTTGAAATTCTTCCATCTTTATTTTTACATCAGTTAGGCCAATTAGTTTTTTTTTTTTTTTTATTTTTTTTAAGTAGGCCTACTACGTTTTGCATCACTTTATATCTACGATCGAAGAGAATTTGCATCACACAATTTGCATCTTATCATGACGTCATTTCATCAAATTCCCTTAATTATAAAACAACCTTGCATCCCATTAGACCAAAGATATCTGCATCGTAACTTACGATCGTATCATAACCTTGCATCGCACGATAATAATTGTATCTCAGCACATTACTTTACAATCCCATCACAACCTTAAATTACAACGGATCAGAAATTTGCTCCACACCACACCTTGCCTCTCTTCACATCACAACCTCACATCATAACCTTGCATCTTAACCCATTTCTCTCCTCATCTTATCCCATTTATCTCACCTTTTCCCATTTCCCTCCCCATCTTATCCTATTTATCTCATCTTATCCCATTTCCATTTTCCTCCTCATATTTTCCCATTTATCTCCTTTTATCCCATTTCCCCTCTTATCTTATCCTAATTATCTAATTTTACCCATACCATTTTCCCCTCATCCAATTTCTCTCCTCCTCCTCCTTCTTTTCCTCCTCATTTTATCCCATTTCTCCCTTCATCTCATCCCAATTTCTCTCCTCCTCCTTTTCCTCCTCATCTTATCTTTTCCTCCTCATCTTATCTTTTCCCCTTCATTCTCATCCCAATATCATCCTCCTCCTCCTTTTTTCTCCTCATTTTATCCCACTTTCCCTTCATCTCATCCATTTCTCTCCTCCTCTTTCTTTTCCTCCTCATCTAATCCCATTCCCCCCCTTCAATCTCATCCCCATTTCTCTCCTCCTCCTCCTTCTTTTCCTCCTCATTTTATCCCACTTCCCCCTTCAATCTCATCCCCATTTCTTCTGCTCCTCCTCCTTCTTTTCCTCCTCATTTTATCCCCATTTTCTCCTTCATCTCATCCCAAATTCCTCTCCTCCTCATCCTCCTCCTCTTTTACTCCTCATTTTATCCCATTTCTCCCCTTCATTCTCATCCCATTTCTCTCCTCCTCCTTTTCCTCCTCATCTTATCTTTTCCTCCTCATCTCATCCCAATTTCTCTCCTCCTCATTTTATCCCATTTCTCCCTTCATCTCATCCCAATTTCTCTCCTCCTCCTCCTCCTCATTTTTATCCCATTTCTCCCTTCATCTCATATCCCATTTCTCTCCCTCCTCCTTTTCCCTCCTCATCTTATCTTTTCCTCCTCATCTTATCTTTTCCCCCTTCATCTCATCCCCATTTCTCTGCTCCTCCTCCCGCAGGAAGATACCGACCTGGCCTACTGCCGAACCGGATCCGTCTGCGGGTACCTTCAGGTCAACGTCTACGGGGTCAACGCCAAACAATTTTGCCGATGCCCGAGCATAGCTGGGGCATGCGGCCTCCACTGGGACCCTCAAGACGGCCGCTCAGTCACCATGGGGTCGGAGCAGTTCAAGGTAGGTCAATGAGGGGGGGGGGGGGTTTATGTGGGTGGGTGGGAGGGAGTTGCGGTGGGTGGGTAGGTGGTCAAGGTAGGTCAAGTGAGGGGGGTTTAGTGTCGTGGAGGTGGGTGGGTGGGGTAGGGTTCAAGGTGGTCAATGAAGGGGGGTTTTAATGTGTCGTGGGGTGGAGGGGGTGGGTGGGTGGGTAGGTTCAAGGTAGGTCAGTGAAGGGGGTTTTATGTGTGGGGGTGGGAGGGGGTGTGGGTGGGTAGGTTCAAGGTAGGTCAAGGAAGGGGGTTTTTATGTGTCGTGGGAGGGGGGTGGTGGCGTGGGGGTTGGGGTGGGGGTGTAGAGGTGTTGGGGTATGTGGGGGTATGGGGGGAGGGGGGTGATTTTTCGTTATTATGTTGTTGTTTTTGTTGTTATTGTTATGATTATTGTTATTATCATTATTATTATTAATAACTACTATTGTTATTGTTATTATATTATTATTATTATTAATTATTATTATTATTATCATTAGCATTAATATATATCATTATTATTATCATTATTATCATTATCATTATCATTATTATCATCTTTATTATCATTATTATCATCTTTATTATCATTATTATTATCACATGTTGTTGTTGTGTTGTTGTTATTTTTGTTTTATTATCCTTATTATTATCATTATCATTATTATTATCATCATTATTATCATTATCATCAGTGACTACTTATTTGTTTATCTTTTATTTACACATCCATCTATTTGTTTATTTTCTTATTCTTGTTCATTCTAGGGTGGGGTGAGAGAGGTAGTATGAATCTTTATTTCTTTTAAGATAATACCATTTTTTTTTTTTAAGGAGTGGTATGAATTAGGATTTGGCAATAACACATTTTTCTTTTTAAAATAATATGGGAATCATGCACAGAGCCACTCCCTTTTTGCATGCTGAAATTACCACAAAAAATCCCTTTGCTTTGCCCCCAAAATCCGAATTACTTTCCTTGTCATGAATTCACAATCTCCACTATGACAGGTTCCATTCATAAAAAAAACAACTCTTCGAAGTACACGCCCACTGGTCCTCTCTGCCACGCCCATTTTCCATTCTCACGCCCACACGAGGACTGACCGTTCTCTGGCTTCTGTGGATACGCTTGGGCCTCACCTTTCACTCCAACTCTCCCTCTCTCTCTTTCTCGCTTCTTTCTCTCCTTTTCTTCCTCTCTCTTCTCTCTCTCCTCTCTCTCTTCTTTTTCTTCTCTCTCGTCTCCTCTCTTCTTTTCTTTCTCTTCTCACCTTCTTCTTCTTTCCCTCTCTCTCTCTTCTTCCCTCTCCCTCCCTTCTCTCCCTCTCTCTCTTTCCTTCTCTTCCTCTCTCTCTCCTTCTTCTCTCCCTCCCTCTCTCTCTCTCTCCTTCTCTCCCTCTCTCTCTCTCCCTTCCCCTTCTTCACATACCCAATCTTCTATTCGCATCTACTTCTCCCTCCCTCCCATTCTCCCTCCTTCCATCCCTCCCTCTCTCTCTCTCTCCTTCTTCATATACCAAATCATCATCGATTTGCATCTATTCCTCCCTCCCACACACACCTAATATTTTCCTCTTCCTTTCTCCCTCCCTCCCTCCATTCCATACACACGATCTTTCCCTCCTCTTCCTTTCCTCCCTCCTTCCTTCCCTCCCTTCCTCCCACACACACAATCTTTCCTTTCCTCTTTCCCTCCCTTCTTCCCTCCTTCTAACACCGACACCTCATTTCTCCCTCCACTTTCCCTCCCACACACACGCCTACCCTCTCTCTCCCCTTCCCCCTCCCCATACACTTACCCAATCTTCCCCTCCCCCCCCCTCCCCCTCCCCCTCCCTCCAAGACGCTTCTGACGGGTAAACTTCAATAATCCCAATCTCCCACCTCCTCTCCTTCCCTTTCCCCCTTCTTTCCCCTCTCCCTCTTCCCTCTTCCCCTCTTAAAGACGTTTGAATTTGTAGGACTTCCTTAAGAGAGATTTGAGGCGTGGCAAAAAAGGTAGGAAGGTAGGAGGGAGGGGAGGGAGGGGCAGGGGAGGGAGAGGAAGGAGTAGGGAGGGACTAGGGGTGGGGGGGAGACTCTCTTTTACGCCTCTCATAAAAGGGGGGATGAGGGATAGGAGGGGAGGGGATGAGGGATAAGAGGGGGGAGGATGAGGGTGGTGTAAGGAAGTCCTTTGCTCTTTCTCATAAACTAATTCCGGATGAGGAGGAGCGAGATCTGTCTAAGCGGGGCTTCCCTTTTTCCCGCGCTCTGATTTGCCGATCAAGCGAAAGAGAGAGAGACCCCTAGGTTATCTTTTTTTCGTCTTTTTTATTTTTCTCTAGAGACCCATGGGTTATCTTTTTTTCATCTTTATTATTATTATTCTTTCTTGACTCGTTTTTTCATCGTCAAGATAGGGTTTTAATGAAAAGTTTTCATTTTATTTAATTAATTTATTGAATTTTTTCGATTTTATTTTCCGTTTGTTTCCATCGTCGATGAAGAAAAAAAAAAATTTAATGCCTAGATTTATTTGCAAGATTTGGGGGTTGTATTTGTTATCATTATCATTTCCATAATTGTAATTGATATATTGTTATTTTCATTGCGTTTTTTATCATTACTATCTTTATCACCATTATAATTAGTTTTTTTCTTTCTATTTTGATGTGTTTTTACTGATTGGAGTAATCATCAGTATCAAATTTGAATTACAACAACCACCAAATTCTTTTTTGAATTCATACTTCCATGGCTGTGATTTTTATTTATACGAAGGTCGGTTAAAATGAATAGATAAAATCCCTACATGGCAACTCGATCGGCTTATCACCTCCAACCGTCATAAAAATGGACAAAAAATACTGTTTGAACAGACATGTATATATACATATATATAATATATATAATATTATATATATATATAATATATATATATATATATATATATATATATTATATATATACTACACACACACACACACACACACACACACACACCACACCACACACACACACACACACACACACACACACACACACACACACACACACACACACACACACACACACACACATACACATACACATCACATATACACATATATCACATTTCTTTAGTGTATATATATCTATACTTTCCTCGGGGCCCGATTCGAAATCTTTCACAAAGGATTTTACTCAATCTGTTTGGTGAATTGGTAAGATTTTTTATTTTTTTCAATTTTCCTTTTTTTCAAATTCGAAAAGTGCTCTTCGACGCAATAATTCCCGTTTCATCTAAATCTTTTGCAATCCTTTTTTTGAAAGCATTTTGCCGCCAACTCTTGCAATTTTTTGGCGGGAAAACTAAAACTAGATTAGATTTTGTTTTTATTTTCATCATTATTTTTTTCTCTCTCTCGTTCTCACTTGTTTTTATTTAAATATATAAACACATGTGAACAAATTTCATGAATTAAATTTGCGTATTTATATCAGAGGGTTTAGAAATAATTATGTAAATAGGTAAATAAGAATAATTATGATACAATAATACACAAACAATGTATTATTGATGACGTTATGGAATTGTTAATAGATAGATAGATGTTATAGGAATAGATTGATAATGCGTAATGGTGACAGGTTGATTTGAAAATAGTCATATGACAGAATCTATTTTCTACTTGACAAGCCTGTAGGATACAAGCTCACACATATACATACGTATACATATATACACACAAATAGACACGTATTCTCTCTCATACATACATATTATCTCTCTCTCTCTCTCTCTCTCTCTCTCTCTCTCTCTCTCTCTCTCTCTCTCTCTCTCTCTCTCTCTCTCTCTCTCTTCTCTCTCTCTCTCTCTCTCTCTCTCTCTCTCTCTCCTCTCCCTCTCCCTCCCTCTCTCTCCCCCACACACACAAACGCACATACTTCCCTCCCCCCCAAAAAAAAACACCTATTGTACCCCCCACCCAAAAAAAAAAAAAAAAAAAAACCATTCTAACCACGCCCACCCCCCCGCCCCTTATCTCCCGCCCTCCAATTCTAACCACACACTCATCCCCCCCCCCTTTCTATCTCCCGCCCTCCAGTTCTGTGGACCCCCGCCGCCCCTCCACGTCTGCGGGCGTGACGAACCAGCTTACTCCGCCGCCTTCATCTTCGACAGCGCCACCTTCTCGATGTCGGGAGAACAGCACCGCCTCCACTGCTACTGCCCGCCGCCCATGACCCACGTGCGGGCGGATGTGGTCGAGGACGTGGTCGACGGGGAGCTCATCATGGCCACGGTGCACGCCTGCTCGAGGGTGAGTGGGGCGTGGGTTGGGTGAGGGGGTGGGAAGGGGGAGGGGTGAGGGGTGGGATGGGGGGGGTGGGGTAGGGGGGGAGGGGGGAAGAGGGGGAGGGGGAGGGTTGGGAGAGGGGGTGGGAGGGGGAGGGGGTGAGGGAAGGGGGGGATGGGATGGGATATGTGTGTGTTTGCTTGTTATATTTCATTATTATCATCATCACTGTAACTGTTGTTGATGTAGCTGTCATTACTTTACTTACAACCATCATTAACTAAACCAGTGTTGTCCAATTTTCGCCTATTGTACCCTATTGCACTGCAGGACTGTTGGTCAATAAATAAGAATTGAATACACGAATAAAAAAACGATTTAATAACAATATGCTTGAAATATACTTACACAACTTAATGTGAGATGTGAGGTATGTGTGTTCCTTGTTTGTTCACGTACCCTTATGATCTATGTTGCGTAATCCCACTGAACTAAACAATCAATTATCCATGTCATCATTATGATCATCCTTCAATATAATCCACATAATCAACATCAACAGAGTTTTAGTGACGAAAGAGAAATAATGTAAGTGAATAAATAAACATGAAATCAATAAAATCAGTAGAATAAACAAAATAAAAAAGATAAAAAAGATAAACACAATAAATATGATAAGTGAAATAAACAAACTAAACGAGAAAAACAAGAATACACAAAATAAGAAAGAAAACTAAACAAATAAATAAAAATTAAAAAATAACATCTCACACTCCTCAGGAACTTCATTTCATAACTCATTCCCTCTCATTCACGAATTTCCTGACTGACTTTCTCTCTCTCTCTCTCTCCTTTTCTCCCTCATAACTCATTCCTCCCATTTATAAATTTCCTCTCCTTTCCCCCTCCAGCTGCCGGCGTGCACAGAGGAGACACCGTGCAAGGAGGTGACCATCGCCTCTGGCACGGCCCTAGTGTACCCGAAGTGCCGGTGCCCCAGAGAGTTCTCGTGCCCGACCCTTGGCACCTCCGTCACCCCACACACCAACAACTACCCTGGGGGCTCAGCATACTCCGTTTTCTGCCAGAGTCGCTTCTAATCATTTATCTTTTTTTTTGGGGGGGGGGGGGGGTGTGATTAGGCACGTCTAATCACGTCTTTTTGGGGGTGATTGGGTGATTATTTTTTTCTTTCTCTCTCTGTCGAATCTCGTTTCTATTTTGTGATCTTTCTCATTTTTTCTCTCTCTCTTTTTGTGGTATTTCTGTTTTTCTCTTTTGTGGTCTTTCTCATTTTTTTTCTCTTTTGTGAATTTTCTCTTTTCTCTTTTGTGGTCTTTGCGGTTCTCTGCTCGGTGTTTGTTTGTTTTTTAGTTGTCTGGGATCTGTATATTTAGTTGTTTTATTTATTTATTTATTCGCTTGTCGATTTATTTATTTGTTTGTATGTTTTGCTCCCCTGTTGTTCCCTTTTGCACGATTTTTTTTCATTCCTTATCTTTTCTTTTCCTTCATGTCATTTATTTATCTTGTCCGTTTTAGTTCCTCTCCCCGTCTCTTTCCTCTATGATTTATCATTTATCTCTATTTTTCTTTTTTTTTTACTTATCTAATTACTCCTCTTTTTTTCTTTCCTTCTTTCCTTTTTGTCAAACTTATTTATTTACCGTTTCCCCATCCAATTACTTTTCTATTTTTCTTTCTTTCCCTGCCTTCTTTAAACTTATTTATTTACCGTTTCCCCATCCATTCTCATTTTTCTTTCTTTCTCTCCCTTCTTTAAACTTATTTATTTACCGTTTCCCCTTTTCCCTTCTTCTTTCTTCTTTTCCTTCTTTAACCTTATTTATTTACCGTTTCCCCTCTTCCCTCCATTTCCCTGCCTCCCTTTGGCGACAGCGGGTGGTAGCGGTAGGTCCTCCGAGTGTCTCCTGGTCGTCCACAGAGCCAAAGCGGACATGTTGTATCTGTTGTTTGGTTCCCTGAAGCGAGCAGCCCACACCTCGATCAACACTTACCCCCCTCCAGCGTGGTTTTGGGGTACAGAGAGAGTTTGTGGTTTATTATGGTTGGTTTGTGTTAATTTGGGGTTATCTTCTTTGTTTGTTTGTTTTTGTTTGGGGGATTTGAGGGGTGACTGGTCGTGTCACGAGAAAGAAAAGGGAAGAGCACGTAGGTGGCAACAGGTGTCTGTGCAGCGGACGGATGCCACATCTCGGCTGGATTTTTATTTCATTATTATTATTATTATTATCTTTCGTTGTTGACAAATTTTTTTTTTCTCTATTTTGAGACCAAGAATGTTTCCGGAAAATGGTGTGAATACATGTCGCATGATATTTATTGAGATGTTAAGAGCAATAAATAGAAAGTATAGAAATAAACTGCATAAGATCTCATATAAAGAGATATGTTTCGATATACATATCATTATATATTTGCATGCAAACATACATGCAGTCAATATACATATATATAATTATATATATATAATATATATATATATATATATATATATATATATATATATATATATATATATATATATATATATATACAAGGCACACATAAATTTAGAATGACCAATACATTTTTTATTTCACCTTCGCAATCTTCACTACTCGCGCCTCGTCCTTACAAGACATTGGTGTTTCATGAAAGAAAAAAAAAAAAGAAAAAAAAAACAGACAGAAAAATGAAATCTTACCACGTAAACACACCTGGGCCTGAGCTGTTGGCGAGAATCTCACCAAGGTCTATTTTCCCATTACATGTGCATCATAAAATGTACCTTATGAG
>NW_020871785.1:0-5000 GCF_003789085.1 Penaeus vannamei
GGGGAAGAGGGGTGCAGGGGTGGGAGTGGAAGTGGAGAAGTGTCAGAGGATGGGTGGGAAGTGGGAGGGGAATTAGTATTAGGGATTAGGTTGAGAGGGGGAAAGTGGTACAGGAACTTCTTGGAAAGGAAAAAAATACCACCTGAGTTGCCAACAGCACCCACATGTACTCACGTTCGAGAGCGGATGTACTCTTGTGCCCCCCCCCCCTCCTCAATCTTCCTCTCGTCTCTCCCTCTGTGCCCCCTCTTCTCCCCTCTTCCTTCCTCCTTCTCCCCTCTTTCCTTCCCCCTTCTCCCTTCTCTCATCCCCCGGTTCCTCTTCTCTCTTTTCCTCTTGTTTCTCCCTCCTGTTCCTCTCTCCGTTCTCCCTTCTCCCTTCTTTCCTTCCCCTATCTCCCTTTCCCCGTTCCTCTTCTCTCTTTTCCTCTTGTTTTCTCCCTTCTTCCTGTCCTCTTTTTTCCTTCCCATTTCCCTCTTCCCTCTATTCGTATTTCTTCTCATTCCCCCTTCCCCCTTTCCTTCTTTTATCGGTTTTCTTCCCCTTCTCGTTTTTCCCCTTGCTCCCCTTTATCCTTTCATCCCCGTCTTAATCCCTCCGCCCTCTTTCTGTCCCTCCTTCCTTCCTTCTCTTCGTCCCTCCTCTCCCTCCCTCCTTTTCGCTTCCTGTCTCCCTCTGCTCTTCATCCCCCTCCCCGCCCATCCTTTCTCTTCTCGCGCCCACCGTCTCCCTCCCACCCCACCGTCCCCCTAAACGCCCACCGTCCCCACCCACGCCCCTCATCCCCTCCCACGCCCACCGTCCCCTCCCACGCCCCCCTCCCCCTCCCCCGCCCATCCTTTCTCCTCTCACGCCCACCGCCCCCCCCCTCTCTCATCACGGCGCAGGGCATCCACCACGGGGTATTAAGCAGGGGGTCTGCGTGTTAGGTCAACTGCGGGTCGCCGAGGGTGCCCAGGGCGGTTAGGGGGGAGGGGCGGCGGTGGGGGCGTATGACCTGTTAGGGGGTGGGGGGAAGGACTCGCTTCTGCCGCTCCTCCGAAAGGTCGTGGCATCGTGACCTGACCTGGATTTTTTTTTTTTTTTTTTTTGTGTTGATTGTGTGTGTGTGTGTGTGTGTGTGTGTGTGTGCGTGTGTGTGTGTGTGTGTGTGTGTGTGTTGTGTGTGTGTGTGTGTGTGTGTGTGTACGCTTAGGTTATGGTTGGGAGTTTGATGTGTGGTTGGATCGTTTTGTTTTTCTTCTTTGAGATTAATTTCTTCTTCTCTCTCTTCCCCAATTTCCTTATTGCTGTTTCTCTTTGTTATTCTCCTTGTTATTCTCTTGTTATTTCTTATTTTCTTTATTTTCTTATTTCTTATTTGTATATTTGTTATTTCTTATTTGTTTATTTCTTATTTATCTTTGTTATTCTCTTTTATTGCTGAAATCCGGACATACAAAATAATAAAAGAGAACGCAAGACGCGAGCAGAACGCCACAAGCTGATGCAGCGGATTGCGTGGGAGGGGGGGGGAGATTATGCGTGTGGATGAATGACACGCATCATGAATCGGATTATTGGATCGGATTGTGGATGCTTGACCCTTTTGTTGGGGCGGGTGGCCGGCTGCGGGAGAGGGGTCAGTGGCCGGGTTCGGGTCGGGTCGGTGAAAGGACGCGGCGATGGGTGGGGTGGCAGGTGGGTTGGTGGTAATAGGTGAGTGGTGGGTGGGTTAATGGGTGGGTGGGATTGTGGAAGGGGTGGGTTGGGGTACAAAGGTGGTGGGAAGGTGGTATGGTGGGTAGGTGGGTGGGTGGGTAGGTGGGTAAATGGGCGGGTGGGCAGGTGGGAGTATGGGTAGATAGGTAGGTAGGTACTAGTACTAGGATAGTTGGACAGGTGAGTACAAAGGTAGGTGGGGTAAATGGGCGGGTGGGTAGGTGGATAGGTGGGTACCAGGCAGGTGGGATAGGTGTACCAGGGGCAGCGTGGATAGTGGGTACCAGGGCAGGTGGATAGGTGGGTACAGAGTAGGTGGGTATGGGAGTATCCGGTAGATGCGGTAGGTGCAGTAGCGTGGATAGGTGGGTACCCTGGCAGTGGATAGGTGGGGGTACAAAAGTAGGTGGGCAGGTGCGGAGTAGGGTAGGATGGGCAGGTGGATAGCGGGAACAAGGGCTAGATGGGTAGGTGGATAAGTGGATATTGTGGTACAAGGGCAGGTGGATAGGTCCCTGTTCGTAGATATTCAGGAAGGAAAGATGGATGCTGGTAGACTTCGGGGAGATGGATCCAGGTAGATACTCACCTGAGTAGATGGATGTAGATTCTTGAGTGAGTAGATAGACGCCAATAGGATACTCAGCGGGTAGATAAGTGCTGGTAGACGCTTAGTGGGTAAGTAAGTGCTGAGACATTCAAACATTAAGTAGATTTGGTAGATAGATAGAGAAAAGTCATGTAGACAGGCAAGTAGACAGACACTCGAATATGTGAAGTCATTTTCTCTCAGACAGACATGCAAGCCTTTAAGTAGATGCTGGTAGATGTAGACAGACAAGTAGACAAGACACTCGAAAATGCTGAAGTCATTCTCTCAGACAGACACCAAGCGTTAAGTAGATGCTGGTAGATGTAGAGACAGACAAGTAGACAGACACTCGAAATGTGAAGTCATTCTCTGCCCGTAGACATTCAAGCGGTTAAGTAAGACATGCAAATGGTGGTTTCAATAGATTGCTTGGTAGTAGATGTAGGACCAGGCAAGTAAACAAGACACTCGAAAGATGTGAAGTCATTCTCTCCAGACAGACATTCAAGCGTTTAAAGTAGATGCTGGTAGATGTAGACAGACAAGTAGACAAGACACTCGAACATGTGAAGTCATTCTCTGCCGTAGACTTCAAGCGTTTAAGTACAGACATGCTGTATTAAGTAGATGCTGGTAGATAGACAGGCAAGTAAACAAGACACTCGAAAATGTGAAGTATTTCTCTCAGACAGACACTCAAGCGTTTAAGTAGATGCTGGTAGATGTAGACAGACAAGTAGACAGACACTCGAACATGTGAATCATTCTCTGCCGTAGACATCAAGCGTTTTAATTGGCAGAGAGTAGACAGACAAATAAAACAAGACACTCGAAAATGTGAAGTATTCTCTCAGACAGACACTCAAGCGTTTAAGTAGATGCGTGGTAGATGTGACAACAAGTAAGACAGACCACTCGAACATTTAAGTCATTTCTCTGCGTAGACATTGCAAGCGTTTAGTACAGACATAACAAATGTTAGTGAGATGCTGGTGGAGATGTAGAAGCAGGCAAGTAGACAGACATTCGAACATGTGAAGTCATTCTCTACCGTAGACACTCAAGCGTTTAAAGTACAGACATTCAAGCCTTTAAGGAGATGCTGGTAGATGTAGACAGACAAGTAGACAGACACTCGAACATGTGTAAAGTCAATCTCCCAGGACAGGACATTGCAAGCGTTGTAAGTAGGATGCTGGAGATGTAGACAGACAAGTAGACAGACACTCGAACTATGTGTAAGTCAATCTCCCAGACAGGACGATGCAAGCGTGCTAATTAGATGCTGGTAGATGTAGACAGACAAGTAGACAGACACCGAACATGTTGTAATCAATCTCCCAGACAGACAGTGTGGATTAGACCGAGAAGACACGGGATGCGTCACAAAGAAAATGTATTTCGTGTTCACCCCTTTTGGCGTCCGTCGGGTTTCTTGACGTCTCGTGTTTGCATTGTGCGATTTTATTCTCGTTTTTTGAGAGGAGGGAGAGAGAGGGGGGAAGGGGGAAGAGGGAGAGGGGGAAGAGGGGGAGAGGGGAAGGAGGAGGGAAGAGGGGAAGAGATGGGGAGTCTTTCTTTCTCGTTTTCTTAGTTTTTTTTTCTCTTTTTGAGAGGGAGGGAGAGAGAGAAAGAGGGGGGATTTTGAGGGGGGGAGAGGGGGAGGGATAAGATGGGGGAGACTTTTCTTTTCTCGTTTTTCTTAGTTTTTTTTTTCTCTTTTTTAGAGGAGGGAGGAAGGAAGACGGAAGAGGAGAATGAGATGGGGGAGACTTTCTTTTCTCGTTTTCTTAGTTTTTTTTTTCTCTCTTTTTTGAGAGGAGGGAGAGAAAGGGCAGAGGGGAAGAGAGGGGAGGACTTTCTTTTCTCTTTCTAGTTTTTCTTCTTCTCGACTTCTTTCTCGTGTTCTTAGTTTCTTTCATTCGTTTTGGGTTTGTTTGTCTTCTTGATGTGTCTGTTTGGCTGTCTGTCTTTTTTCTGTTTCTCTCGATCTGTGTCTCTCTGTCTGTCTCTCTCTGTCTCTGTCTCTCTTCTCCCTCTTGCCTCCTCCCTCCCTTCTCTCCCTCTCTCCCTCCTCCCTCCCTCCTCTCTGCCTCCCTCCTCCCCTCTCTCCTCTCTTCTTGTTATTTCCCGTCCTTCCCCCTCCTCCTTGACTATTTTCGCATTTGATAAGAGGCGAGAGAAGGGGCGGCATCGAGAGGGAATATGTTCTCGTCATTTCTTTCGCCCTTCCTCCGTTTTTGTGTCCAGTTCTGCGAAGAGGAGAGAAAGGAGGAAAGGGAGAGGGGGTAGGGAAGGAGAAGTCCCCCTCGTTCCTCTTGTTTCTTCATTTCTTTCCCCTTTTCTCTTTTTCTTAGCTTTTCCCAGCATCCAGCCCTGATTGTCCCGTCCCTACCTTTGTTATTTTCTTTTACCCTTTCCCACTTCACACCTTCCCCTTCCCACTTGGCTTCTTCCCCCTCCCCCATCTGGCACCCTTCCTCCCCCAGCTGGCACTTCCCCTCCCCAACTGGCACCTCCCCCCCCCAGCTGGCACCCTCCTCTCCCAGCTGGCACCTTCTTCTCCCAGCTGGCCCCTCCCAGCTGGCACCCTGTCCCCTTATCTTTCCCTCTCCACCTCGTATCCTTCCCCTTGCCTCTCCCTTTTACCTCACACCCTCTCCCATTTCTCCCTCTCTCTCCTCCCCCCACTTCGAACCATCCTTCT
>NW_020871785.1:7500-10000 GCF_003789085.1 Penaeus vannamei
TTTTTTTTGTTTTTTGTTGTAATTTGTTGTGTTGTTTTATTTTTGTTGTATTTGTCGTTGTGTTTGTTGTTTGTTTTTTGTTGTTATTTGCTGTGTGTTGTTTTGTTTGTTGTTATTTGTTGTTTTTGTTGTTTGTTTTGTTTTGTTTACTGTTGTGTTTTTGTTGCTGTTATGTTTGTGTTGTTATCAAGGAGTATTTAATATTTATCTTCGTTTCATTATTATAAGTATCGTTGTTATTACTCACTTTATCATGTTTTGTATTCGTGGTGTAATTGTTATGACCATTCTTGATATCCTTTTATATATTTGTTTTCCTTTTGGGCGCGCGTGTCATTGACTGATTTATTAATTGACAAACAAACAAATCCATTGCTCCGTGTCATTCGTCATCGCAGTCAACGAGCGCCTGTCTCGTCCATATTAATTTTATTGCGGTGCATTCTCGCTTTTCTTTGTTTATTCTCTTTCGCTTTGGCTGCGGGGGCGAGGTTTTGGTTGTTTGGGGTTTTTTTTTCTTTGGGTTTTCCTTCGTGCGGTTTTGAAGTTTTTTTTTTTTTTTTTTTTTTTTTTTTTCGTGGTCCTTTGCTTCTGTTTTTTTTTTTCTTTGTCTTATTTTTTTTATCTTCTTTCTTCTTTTCTCCTTCTCCTCTCCTCTTCTCTCCCCTCCTCTCTCCTCTTTCCTCTCCCCTTTCCTTTCCTCCTCCTTTTCCTCTTCCTTGCTCTTTTCCTCCTCCTCTTCTTATTTCTCCTCCTCCATCTCTCTTTCCTTCTCCTCTTCCTTTTTTCTCCTCCTCTTCCTCCTCCTCCATCTCTCTTTCCTCCTATTTCTCCTCTCCTCTTTCCTCCCCCAATTCCTCCTCCTCCTTTCGTTCTTTTTCCTCTTCCTCTTACCCTTTCTTCCTCAGCTTACGCGTGTATATTACAGGTATGAGACATTCCCTCCCCCCCCCCCCACCTCCTCCTCCTTCTGGCTTCCCCTCCTCCCTCTTTCCTCCTTTCTGGTCCCCCCCTCCCTCTTTTCTTCC
This sequence comes from Penaeus vannamei, assembly GCF_003789085.1. Lineage (NCBI taxonomy): Eukaryota > Metazoa > Arthropoda > Malacostraca > Decapoda > Penaeidae > Penaeus > Penaeus vannamei. The sequence goes on from NW_020871785.1 coordinate 8,529, forward strand.
TCCTCTCGGGCCCCCTCCCTCCCTCTTCAAAATTCTTTCCTCTTCCTTCTCTTCTCCTTCTACTTCTTTTTCTTCTTCTTCTATATCTTCTTATCTTCTCGTCCTCCTCTCCTCTCTCTTACCTCTTCTTCCTTCTCCTTCCTTATTATCCTCCCCTCCTCGCTCCCCCACCCTATTCCTCCGCTCCCTCCCTCTTCCTTCTCTTCCTTCTCTCCCTTCCCTCCCTCCCACAGTCCCTCACTCTATCCCTTCCCCCTCCCACCGTCCTCCCTCTCCCTCCTCCTCCCCCTCCCTCACACCTCCCTCCCTCTATCCCTTCCCTCCCACCGTCCCTCCCTCCCTCCCTCCCTCCTCGCTCCCTCCTCCTCCCTCGCCTCCCTCCCTCCCCCTCCCTCCCTCCCTCCTCCCTCCCCCCCCCCTCCCTCCCTTCCCTCCCTCCCCTCCCTCCCTCTATCCCTCCCCCATCCCACTGTCCCTCCCTCCCTCCCTCCCTCCCTCCCTCCCTCCCACTTATGAGCTCTTGTGCTGTCTGCCTCGGGGTGTGTAGCGCGTGTGTCTCCCGGCGTGTAAGTTGACACACGGCGAAAAGTGCCTCGTCAAAGTGTCGGGCTTGTGCGTCAGACCTTCAAGTGCGAGGAGGAGGAGGAGGGGAGGAAGGGAGGAGGGGGAGGAGGAGGAGGAGGAAGGGGGAGGAGGAGTGGAGGGGAGGAGGGAGGAGAGGGGGAGAGGGAGGGTGAGAGGGGAGGGGGGAGAGGGGAGCGAGGGGAAGGGGAGGAGGGGGATGGGAGAAAGGAGGAGGAGGAGGAGGGGAGGGGAGGGGGGAGTTGGGAGTTGGTTGGGTTGGGTTGTTTTCAATATTATATTGTTATGTTCTTATGATCTTTATATTATTATTAATATTATTATGATGAGGATGATGATGATGATGATATAATAATATTGGTGATGGTGATATCAAGATGGTTATTATTTTTTTTGAATAAATATGTTGATTTTATTTATTAATTATTTTGAATGCTTATTATTTTGAATGCTTATTCATTATTATTATTATTTGAAATACCAAAAGCGTTATTAATCTGTATTTTGATACTATTGTTGTTATTACTGTTATTACTCTGTTTTATTTTCGTCAAAATTATCCCTGGTGTCAGGTGTAAATACTTCTTTGTGTTTGTTTGTTTGTCTGTCTGTTTCGTAAGTAGATTAACCCGTGGTTGGGTGGGGGGTGCGGGTGGCTCTGAATGCAGGTGGAAGTGATCCTTTTCAAGTCTTTGTTTTTGTCATTATTATTGTTATTGGTGTTATTTTCTTGTTGTTATTATCGTTGTTGTGGTTGTTATTCCCGGCTACTTCTATTTATTATTAATTGTTGTTGTTGCTATTGCTATTGTTATATCGGCTACTATTATTCATTATTATCATTATTATTATTATATATTGTTGTTTTTGTTGCTGTTGTTGCTATTGTT
>NW_020871785.1:28596-33596 GCF_003789085.1 Penaeus vannamei
GGTATATAATAAATATTTAACATATATTAATACAATGAATATTATATATTATATATATATATTATATTAATACTACATTATATTAATTTATACTATATATAATATAATACTAATACCTAATTATATATATATATCAATATAAATATAATATCCATTAACTAATATATATATATTATATATATATATATTAATACATATATATAAATATATATAATATATATATGTATATATATAATATTGATAAAATTAATAATATTATTAATACTATATATATATATATATATATAATATATATAATATTTTTTTTTTATTATTTTTATTATATGTATTTTTATATTTATATATTATTTTATTATATCATATTATATTATCCATATTTTATTATTTATTATATATGTTTTATACTTATATATAATTATAGTGTATATATATATATATTATATATATTATATTATTATATAGTATGTGTGCTATAATATATATACTTACTTAAAGATTATTATATATATATATATATATAGGTTGATATATATCAGGTGAGATATATATATATATAGTAGTATATATTATATATTATATTTATATTATATATAATATATATATATGGTATGGTATATATATATTAACTATATATTATTATATATAATATATTTTTAATAATTTATATATATATTATACATATATATATTCTATTAGATCTTAATAATTTGTTAATTATATTTGATTTAGTACATATATAATATCATATTATATATATTATTATTACTTAGATTTTATAATTCGATAGTATAGCTACTATGATAATATATACTAGAAATGCACAGAGAACTAAGGTAACATATAATTATTCTAGATAATAATATATATTATGGTATAGGTATAATCCATACAGCATATATGCGCCTTATAGCCTAAATCTTACTATAAGTACGCGATCAAATAATAATATATATGTACATTAATATACACATCATAAAAAGTCAGTACTATATATCATATAATATAGCAGCATACGGGAGATATATTATAATATATAATATAATATTGGCAGAGGTATAATATTAATAACTCAGACTATATAAAGGTAAATAAAATAGTTAGATATGTACTTTAATATCCACGTAATATATAACACACACATATTTATTATATACTAGATGATACAATTCTAATCTATTTTTATATTATTAGCATATTTAAACATAGTAGAAATACATAATAATATACATATATAATAGTATATGTACTATAGCCATATATGTATTAGAACTAACACATCAATTATGTATATTCCATACGTTAGTTGCCTATAAAGCACATAATACTATCGTATTATATTATATGTACCAGTATTATTTTATAGTAGAATATATATTTTAACGGTATTATATATATATTGGATGCTCATCGCTGGTATATATATATATAATATATGCCCGAATATTACCAATATTCCTCCTACTTCTATAGATTACTATATTGCTACCTGCTCCTACTATTATGCTCGGCGTATATGGGGCGGCAGGTAGTATATATAAATATATATATATTATATAGTATATATATATTTAATAAGTGTTAGGGGTGGAATATACATATATAGTATAGGATGTAGGTGGTAGTTAGGTTGGGGGTGGCTTGCTGGGTTTGATTTTATACGGTGTAGGTTAATATGTCTTTTGCGTATAGTCTTGGATATATAAATATGGTTGTATGTATATGTTATATGGTAGAGGGTGAAGTATGATAGGTATAGTAGTAATGAGTGAGTGGGTATAGATATATATATAATATATATATATAATATATATTAGATTGGATTTATACCGTTTTTGTGAGTTATTTGGTAATTTGAGCTTGCGGTACGGGGTGATATATCATAAATGTATATTGAGTTATATGTTTTACGTATGATTGGTATGTTATAGTAGGTAATATATTATTTATAGATGGAATATATAATATGATTATGTGTTTTAGTACTATAGTATGATTGGAGTGTTGCATTTCTATACTTATAATGATCAAATATATTTTTAGTGATATCATGATATAGTGAGAGTATATGATTTAGGTAGGTGAATCTTTGTATAGGGTAGTGCTTGCTTGAGGTTTAGCCTTGGCTTTATTTATAGTGACGTTAAGTATAATAATATATATATAATATGGATATTTATACGTTAATATATATATATATAGTAATACATATCGTGTGGTTTGAACTGATCACCTAGAGAATATGTTTATGTGACTTGTAGTATTCAGGCTTATGATTGAATATATATATATATATATACTACGTTAAGGAATTTATGTATTTCTGGTCATTTGCGCTAAGGGAATTTGCGTATTTGACTTGACCGGTATATTTATATCACCAGAGGTATATATATATATATGATGATTTTATATAATACCCGATTCTCCCAATATAGTAGGCTTATATAATATATATATATATATGATATCGTCATAGGGGAGCCAGTATATCCTTATGAAGCGCATAGGTTACTATAGGTATTATTAATATATATTAGCATACATGGCTATTGACTAGTATTATTGATTATTAATAATAATATTATAATATATATATGGTGGGTCGGTTCCCTTTATTCATATATTATTAATATATAGTACCTAATATGCACCCATCATTCGCTATACATACCTATAACTACTATATATATATAATACCTTACCCTCTTATACTGTCGTTTATGTCTATGTGACTGTATACTTAGTTACTTTTCCTATCTTTATCTACATTTCATCTCCTTGATATTACTGCCTTCTTATTATATTAATCTGTACTGTCATATATTCTCTTATATTTTATATTCGATATTTATTTACTAGTCATGTCTTTTCTCTCTCATTATCTCTATCATCAGTCTTCATCCATCTTATACTCTTCATATCTCTCTATTATCTACTCTATCTCTATATTATTATTCATATCTCTTCTCTCATATACTGCATCTCTATCTATTCTCTCTCATCTCTACATCTTACTCTTATCATCCCTCTCCCTCTCCCCTATACATATATATATATAATATATACCTTCCTACTCTCCCCCTCCCTCTCCCCCCCTCCCTCTCCCCCCTACTTTACTCAACTCATTACCCCTCACCCCTATCTCACTCTCCCCCCTATCATCCAACTCAATTGACCAAAACTCTTATAATAACCTCGGCACTTCTACTCTCTCCCTCACCTTTCCAACTCTATTTCCCTCCCAATCCTCTTAATTTCTCTATTTTCTCCCATTAATTTCTTAAACCCCTCTCTCTACTCTTTCTTCTCTTTACTTCTCCCTTCTCCTCTCTCTCCCCTCACACACCCCTCTCGCACAGCGCCCAAGGTGAGAGAGAGATCATAAGACTTGAGGGAAAGGAGAAGATGAGATAGAGAATATGATCCATAGATATAATAAAATGCTGGTACTGGGCCGAGGAGGGGCAGGCGAGGCGTATATATATATATATAAGGACAAGGTCGAATCAGGTGAAAGATCGCATAATATGCCCTCTGTAAGTGGCAAGCGCTCCCGTATGTCTGAGGTTTTCGTGGACCTCGTCGTCCAGACCTATTATAGAGGATCTGTTTCGACAGTTTCATCACCGCTGACCGCATGAATTTCGAAGGTAAAGTGATGAGGAGGTAAGATTCGCGAAGCGTACCCGATTACTACTTTCAGGAGGTAGTGAGATGGAGTGAGGTAGTATACTATATAATAATATATATATAAATAAATATATATAATGGGAGGAGAGGTTGAGGAGAGGGTGGTAGTGAGTCTGAGGGAAGGATAGAGGGGGAGGAATGAGGTTGGTAGGTTAGAGTAATAAGAGAGGATATATGATGATGTATATATATGATGGTATGTGAAGGAGGTGTAGAGGTAGGAGGAGAGGGTTGGGGCTGGGAGGGAGGGAGGCGGTTAAGTGAGGAGTGAGGAGTAGAGGAGAAGGAGAGGTGGAGGAGAGGGGAGGGGATGAGGTAAGAGTGGAGATGAGAGTAGTAGGAGGAGGAGGAGGAGGAGTGAGGAGGTATAGAGAGTGATAGCAGAATGTGACGAATATGAGGATGAGGGTTGGGTATGGGTATATTATGGTTGTGGGGTGTATAGCGGGATAGGTATAGGGTATTGGTAGTTATATATATTATATATTAGGGTTAAGGCTGCGGTAGGGAAATGTGGCGGCGAATGTGCATGGCTCCTTGCGCCTCTCTGCGAGAGGAACGGCGGCGCCGGCGTTGGTTCTTCTCGCGTCTTGGGGCTTTCTTGGTCTCTCTCTCTCTCTCTTTTCTTCATTCTCTCTCTTTCTCTCCTCTCTCTCTTTCTCTCTGCTCTCTCTCTTCTCTCTTTTCTTCCTTCTCTCTCTTTCTCCCTTCTTCCTCTTTTCTCTTTCACGTTGCCTCTTCTCTCTTTTTCCTCCGTCTTCGTCTTTGTTCTTTCTTCCTTTCTTTCTCTTCGCTTCCTTTCCTCTTCCGTCCCCGTATCCCAAAACCTTGCCTCCCTTCCGCTCCAATTCTCTCCTTCTTATCCCTCTTCTTCCCCTCACCTCTCCCACCCCGATCTTCCCTCTTCTTCCCTCCCCCTTCCCCCTCTTTTTCCCTCCTCTTCCTTCACCTTCCCTCCTCCCTCCCTTCCTCGCTCACCTTCCCTCCCTCCCTTCCTCCCTTACCTTTCCTCCCTCCTTCCTCGCTCACCTTCCCTTCCTCCCCCTCTCATCTACCTCTTCAATTTACCTCTCGCTCATGGCCGCAAATAAAGTACCGCTCAAGTAGGAGGAGTGAGAATCCGCATTAGTAATCAAATAATTATTATGGACCCTTACTCTCGGCTGCACACGTTAGTGATACTTTCGCTCTTCTTAACTCGCTCGTCTATCTATAGAGTATTTGATTCAGTTATTGGGTACATAGGATGAGAAAAGGATAGGTGAAAGGTAGGGAGAAGTTGATGTAAGTATAGAGAAGGAGGGAAGCTG
>NW_020871785.1:43596-49022 GCF_003789085.1 Penaeus vannamei
CCCCCTCTTTTCCCCTTCGCCCCTTTTCCCCTCCTCCCTTCCTCCCGTGTTAGCTGTCCGTCAATAAATGGCTGTCAAAAGTTGTGGTTGATGCAAATTCGTCCACTTCTCTGATTGCCTGTTGGTTCTCTGTTCTGGCGACGCGGTCCTGGTCGGGGAGGGAGTGGTGGGGGAAGAGCGTGTCGGGGAGGGGGTGTTGCGCGTATGGGGAGGGTGTGTTGCGGGGGAAGAGCCGGAGAGGCGGGGGAAGGGCGTTGGGAGGGTTGTTGAGGGGGAAGAGCGTGTCGGGGAATGGGGGAAGGCCGTATTGGGGAGGGTGTTTGATGGGGGAAGAGCGTATTGGGGAGGGGGTGTGCGGGGGGAAGGCCGTATTGGAGGGGTGTTGGGGGAAGAGCATATTGGGGAGGGTGTTTGATGGGGAAGAGCATATTGGGAGAGAGGTGTGTGTTGAGGGGATGAGGGCGTCGGGAGGGTGTATTAAGGGTGCAAGAGCATATTGGGGAGGGTGTATTATGAGGTAAGAGCGTATTAAGGGAGGGGGTTTTGAGGGTGCAAGAGCGGGAGGGTAAGAGCGTATCAGGGAGGGGGTTTTGAGAGTATAAGAGCATATTGGGGAGGGTGTGTTGCGGGGGGAAGAGCGTGTCGGGGAGGGTGTATTAAGGGTGCAAGAGCATATTGGGAAGGGTGTATTATGAGGTAAGAGCGTATTATCAGGGAGGGGGTTTTGAGAGGATAAGAGCATATTGGGAGGGGGTTTTGAGGGGGGGGGAGAGCGTGTCAGGGGAAGGGTGTATTGAAGGTGCAAAGAGCGTATTATCAGGGAGGGTGTTTTGAGGGGGGAAGAGCATATTGGAGAGGGTGTATTATGAGGTAAAGAGCATATTGGGGAGGGTGTTTTGAGGGGGGGGGGAGAGCGTGTCAGGGGGGGGTGTATTGAAGGTGCAAGAGCGTACTGGATAATGGAAAAACGTAATGGCTCGAGGTGGATTGGAACGGGTGAATGACGGACGGGGGGGGGGGGGGGTGAATCGGACTGGCAAAGTGTGATTAGAGTCAACTGGGAGGGCCAATTTGGTGGTATTATTATTTATTGTTGTGTTTTGTTGTTGTTATTATATTATTATTTTAATAATATTTTATTCTATTATCATGATATTATTATTGCTATTATTTTTTAATATATTATTATCATATTATTGTTAATTTATCATTATTATTATATTGCTAATATATTATTATTATTATTATTATTATTATTATTATTATTATTATTATTTATTATTAATTATCTTTTTATTATTATTGGTGGTATTAGTTTCTCATCATGATTTTATCGTATTATTGTTATTATTATTATTGTTATTATTATGTATTATATTATTGTTATCCTATTATTATTATTATTTATGTCTTAGAAATTATTACTATATTGTTATATTGTTATCGTTATCAATAGTGTAATCGTTATTATTATTTCTGATATCTTGATTATATTTTTCCATTATTATCATTATCAATTATCATTTATTATTACTACTTATAGATATATTAATATTGTTATTGTTATCATTTTTTCATCATCATCGTCATTATCATCACTATTATTATTATTATTGCATTTTTTGTTGTAATTGTCATTGCCATTGATATTGTTATCCTATATGTATATATGTAAATTGTAATTATTTTTTATTATTTTTGATAATTATTTTATTATTTATTATTATTATTATTATTATTATTATTATTATTATTATTAATTGTTATATAATTTATTATTGTTATTATTATAATCTGTTGTTTGTTGCTATCATCATAATCATTATATATTATTATTGTCATAGTTATTGCTGTGTGTTGCATTGTTATTAGTTATTGTTACAATTCATTATCGATATTGCTGAATTATCATTATTATTGTTGTGCTTTATTTTTTATGTTGATTTGTATGACTATTATCATCATTATTTATTGCATTTTGGTCTTTTATGATTTCTAATATTATTTTGAGACAGACCTGCCAATAGACCTTTTTAGATATCAAGAATTTTTATTTTATTGCGAGTTGGTCTATATTCTCGTATTAATGAATTGTTATGATATTATTAATATATTATTATTATTATTATTATTATTATTATTATTATTTGTTATTATTATTATTATTATTTATTATTATTATTATTATTATATTATTATTATTATTATCATATTATTATTATCATCGTTATTATTATCATTTCTGTCACGTGTGTGCATGTATGTATGTATGTATGTATGTATGTATGTAAGTGTGAATTCACATACAGACATACGATTAATATATAAATGGTAGCTACATATAACCTTTCTATTTATGGGCGACTGACCTGCACTTGTTGGTGTGTCGATTGGAAATCTGGATTAGAGTCGGACTATCGGATTAAAATTGGGCGTCAGGATTAGGCTGACGAGTGTCGGATTAGGATGCGGTGTCGGATTAGAATGAGGCGTGTGGATTAGAGTGGGCCGTCTTGTGTTCGGATCGGGGTTAGCGTGAAGAGTGTCGGGAGGGTCAGAGGGGGGAATTGAGGTTGTGGTTTGCAAATGTGGGATTAGGATGAGGAATTTAATGAAAGAAAAGTCGGGATTATGGTGATAAGTGTCGGATTCGGAGGAGAGAAGTGTTAGAAGATTCGGATTCGGATAAGTGTGAGCCAAAAGAAGAAAAAAAAAATCGGCGTCAGGATGTAGATAAGTGTCGGGAAGAGGCAGAGATGCGTCGGATAGGTCTTAGAAGTGTCGGAAGAAAATAGGAAGTGTCGTGAAGAAGTGTAGAAGTGTCTGAGGCTGAGATGCGTCGGGTAGTCTTAGAAGTGTCGAAGTGTCGGATGAGTCTGTCAGAGTCAGAGAAGTGTAGGAAGAGTCAGAGAGTGTCGGTGAGGCTGAGATGCGTCGGCTGAGAGGCTCCGAAGCGTCGGATTAGGACTAGGATGAGGACTGGGGGATTAGGACCAGGAGGGCGGCGGGCGGAGCAGGAGGGGCGCGGAGTCCTGCGTGGGCGCGTCGTGGGCGGAGGTTCACACGGCCGCGGGAAGGGCCTCGCTTAGGGGCTCCCTCCGCGTCGGCGACCTTATTTATGGGTTAATTACTTACACTCCCGCGATGCGAAGGTCAGCCCCGCCTTGACCTCCCGGGCCGGCTGAATGGACTTTTATTTATTTATTATTTTGAAGCTCCAGGGCCGACGGGTCGCAAGGCGCGCGTGGTCGGGGGCGTGTCGGCGAGGGTCTTCGAGGGGGGGAGGGGAGGGGGGAGGTTGTTGTTGTTTGGTTTGGTTTTGGTTTGGTTTGGTTGGGGAGGGAGGGGGGAGGAAATGTTTTTTTCCGTTCAGAATGTTTGATTTTTTCTCGTAGTCTGTCTCTGTCTTTTTCCTTCTGTTTTTTTTTTCTTCTACTTCTATACTCACCTTTTCTCTGTCTTTCTCTTCCCTTTTTTTCTCTTATCTCTCTCTTCTTTCTCCTATTCTCTCTTCTCTCTTTCTCTCCTCTTCTCTCTTTTCTCTTTCTCCCTCTTCTTCCCTCTTCCCCCCCCTCTCTCTCTCTCTCTCTCTCTCTCTCTCTCTCTCTCTCTCTCTCTCTCTCTCTCTCTCTCTCTCTCTCTCTCTCTCTCTCTCTCTCCTCCCTCCTCTCCCCTCTCCCTCTCTCGCTCCCTCCCTCCCCCTCTCCCTCTCCTCCCTTCCCTCCTTCCCTCCTCCCTCCCTCCTCCCTTCCCTCCCTCCTGTCTCCTTCCCTCCTCCCTCCCCCTCCCCTCCCTCCCTCCCTCCCTCCCTCCCTCCCTCTCCCTCCTTCCCCCTAATCAATTTCATTCCTTCTTCGCGAAATCCTTCTGCTGCCACCCGATTTCTTGTTATTATTATGGCCCTTATTATTTACTGTGATTGTCGCAATCATTTCTGTTATCTCCGCTATCACCAATTATAACAGGAGGGTTAGGTGCCGTGTTAATACCATCGGGTATTGTTATTATTATCCATTTTTCTCCTGAATCGCCAATTCCTTTTTTTTTTCTTTCTTTCTTTCTTTTTTTTTTTTTCCTATTTCTTGATTTTTTTTCTTCTTCAAATTTTCAGTCTTGATAAAAGAATGAAAGAAAAATTGCGGAATTCACCTGATTTACTTTCTTTCTTTCATTTCTCATCGTATTCTTTTTTCTCGTTTTTTCTTTTCTTTCATCTCTCATCATTTTCTTTTTGTCTTTCATTTCCCTTCACTGTTTTTTCTTTGCTTTCGTCTCTCATCCCTTATTTTCTTTCTCGCTTTTCATCTTCCTTCCAATTCTTATTCTATTTCTAGCATTCGTCACCCCTTTATGTTTTTCTTTCATCTCTCAGTCTTCTTTTCCTTTTTTTTCTCTTTTTTTCTCTCTCTCTCGTTCCTCCCTTGCCTCGGGATCAATGCCTTTGCTGTTCCTTTTGCTGTTCCCCCTTTGTTCTCTCTCCACCTCTCCCATTCCGTCGCCCCCTCGGTCGTTGCTGTCACTCGCCTGGTTTGACGGCGATGGTTTCTCGTCTCGCCTCTCGCTTCGTCCCTGCTTCCCGCTTTCCCCTTCGCTTCCATGCTGCTTCTCCCCCTCTCCTTCTCTTTCTCTCTCTCCCTCTTTCCCTCTCCTTGTACATTTCCCCTTCCCTTTCCCTGCCTTATTCCTTTTTTTCTCTCTCTCTGCATACGCTGTGTATAATTGTATGTAGGATTTCACTCTCTCTCTACTTCTCTTCTCTCTCTCTCTCTCTCTCTCTCTCTCTCTCTCTCTCTCTCTCTCTCTCTCTCTCTCTCTCTCTCTCTCTCTCTCTCTCTCTCTTCTCTCTCACTCACTCATATACATATTTACATAAATGTATCTGTGTGTATACATGTCTGTGCACGTTTTCCCTCACTCTTCACCGTTTGATTTTCTTGTTGTTTGCTGCGTCCCCTCTCTTTGTGACCCTTTTTTTGCCTTCTCTTACGAGCCCTCTCTCTCGCTCTCTCTTGTCTCCCTCATCTTTTCCGCGATTTATCTCGTTTCCTTTACACTCCAGTCTTTCATCTTTAACGATGTCGCTTTTCTCGACTTGTTATGTATATATAATATATATATATATATAATATATATATTATATATATATATATATATATATATATATATATAAGTGTGTTTGTGTGTGTGTGTGTATGTGTGTACGTACATTCATATATATAATATTATATATATATATATATATAAATATATATATATATATAATATAAATATATATATATATATATATAATATATTACATATATAAACACGCACACATGTATGTGTATATGTATGGACATATACACATATACATATATATATAGATATAAATATAGATATATCTGTGTGTTTATGCGAATGTGTATGTGTATATGTATGTATATATA
>NW_020871785.1:50147-52647 GCF_003789085.1 Penaeus vannamei
TGTGTGTGTGTGTGTGTGTGTGTGTGTGTGTGTAAAGTATGTATGCATATACTGGCTGCTATTACTGTTATCAGCCATCATTGTCATTACAATTGCTATTATCATCCCTTTTATCACTATCATTACATTTTATCCTCATAACCATCATCGCGATTGTTATCATAGCTGTAACAAGGCAATCATTATCTTTTCATTACAATTCACGTCGACACTTTTCATTTGTTTTTTGTCTTTGTTTTGTTGTCGTTGTTTTCTTTGTTTATATCATTTATTCATTTCATATTTTGTCATGACATACTCCGTCTCCATTAGATAATAAGCATAATATTAGCCAAACCAATCAAATGAAAGTATATCAGATTTATTGTATTACATGCAGGTCTGTTTCTAGTACATTTTATTTTCATCGTATATTTATATATATCGTTTCATGTAGTTTTGTATTTGCTATATCTACTCTTTATCATTTTCCTGTTCTGATTTATTTATCAAATTTATTTTCATAGCATTTTCTTGGGCAGTGATATAATAAATTGATCAAGGATGTAATAAATAAAGGATGAATATCAGTGATTATTATGGTTAACAACCAAATAGATTTTTTTTAATGATAAAATAATCAATATGATTAGAAGTGATATTTTCATCCATCATTCTCTCTCTCTCTCTCTATCTATCTATCTATCTATCTCTATCTCTCTCTCTCTCTCTCTCTCTATATATATATATATATATATATATATATATATATATATATATATATATATATATATATATATTATATATATATATATATATATATATATATATATATATATATATATATAATATATAAAGATAAAAATTAAACAAATTTCTTTCCTTTTCTTTTTCTTTTCTTTAATATCAAAATTAGCTTTGCGCAATACATCATTTTATTGATGTTACTCTTCTTCATTTTCTCTGTCACATGCATCATCGTTTTATGCTTTTTATGCCTTTCTCTATCTCTGTGGCGTGTAATTACTGAAGCGCCATTCCCTTTTCCGCTTTTTCTCCACTTTTTTTTGTTTTTTTTTTTTGCAGTTTTCTTATTGCTGATTATATATATATATATATATATATATATATATATATATATATATATATATATATATATATATATATATATATATATATATATATATATATATATTATATATATATATATATATATATATATATATATATATATATATTATATATATATATATATATATATATATATATATATATATATATATATATATATATGTACATATAATATATATATTATATATATATATATATATATATATATATATATATATATATATATATATATATATATACATATATATACATATATATATATATATATATATATATATATATATATATATATATATATAATGCATATATATTTGTATAAATATATATTTGTGCATGTGTGTGTGTGCATGTGTCAGAGAGGAAGAGAGAGAGAGAGAGAGAGAGAGAGAGAGAGAGAGAGAGAGAGAGAGAGAGAGAGAGAGAGAGAGAGAGAGAGAGAGAGAGAGACAGACAGACAGACAGACAGAAATAGATTAATATTCACTGGCAAAGAAATAAAACATAATGAGAATTCCTATTTTTATTTTTATAGTAAATATATACAAATATTCACAATATATATATATACAAAATAGGCAGTTTACATGGTTTAAAAATTAATTTACACGATATAAATGTCAGTACAATAAAATTATCAAAATCTCGCATACAAACAGACATGAGGGAATAAATTAATAGTAACAGTAATAATAGTAATGATAATAACAATAATAATAATAAATATATAATAATAATAATAATAATAATAATAATAATAATAATAATAATAATAATATAATAATAATAATAATAATAATAATAATAATAATAATAATAATAATAATAATAATAATAATCATAATAATAATAACAATAACAATAACAAATTAACAAAAGTAATCAAATAACAATGATAAAAAGGATAACCATCATAATCTCAATAATAATCATAATAACAATAACAAAAATCATAATAATATAGGATATGAATAATAATGATAATAACAATAACAGTAACAATAGTAATAATAATCAAAGATAAAAATAGAATAGCATTAATAACCAAATACAAAACAAAATGATAATTAAAAAAAAAAAAAAAAAATTGAAAAACTTCTTCTCAAACTCTTTTTTTTCCACAGTCAAAAACATCCTTTGAGGATTTTTTTTATATATACCCTGTATTTTGGTCGTTCTTGGTGCATCGTTGCCAAGGTTGGCTTCCCGCGTTTGCAACACTGGTGAGGCTCGGGGGGTGGGAGGGAGGGGAGAGGGGAAGGGGGGGGGGAGGAGGCACAGCTTTTGGAAGAATTGTAGTGATGATGATGGTGGTGATGGTGATGGTGGTGAGGATGGTGTTAGTGATGGGGGTGAGGGCGTGGTGCGGGCGGCCCCGTGGGCGGATTTGACA
>NW_020871785.1:57647-60147 GCF_003789085.1 Penaeus vannamei
TAAAATCATTAACATTATTGTTTTTATTACCATTATTTATATTATTATTATCATTATTATAACTATTATTATTATCTTTATCATCATCTTCACTATCATCATCATTATCGTTACCATTATCAGTATCATAATCATCATTATTATCATCGTCAATATTATCATCGTTATTACCATAACCTTTATCATAAGCTTATAATAATAGTAACAGCAAGAGAAGAGAGAGAGAGAGAGAGAGAGAGAGAGAGAGAGAGAGAGAGAGAGAGAGAGAGAGAGAGAGAGAGAGAGAGAGAGAGAGAGAGAGAGAGAGAGAGAGAGAGAGAGAGAGAGAGAGACAGAGAGAGAGGGAGAGACGAAGGAAGGTACAGAAAAAAAAAATCAGACAAAAAATCGAAAAAAGAGTACATACCATCCTTCCAAACAATTCTGACCCTTATGCTCTACCACAATAAGACTCACCAACATCCCTTTGACGAAAAAAGGGTAATGAGACAATACCACAGCCGAGCGGAGGAATAACCACCCTTAGGAACGGACACCCCAAGGCTCAAAATAGCTTGCCTTCCACCTCATTTTCCTCTCGTCTCATGATAAAGTAACATGACTTTGGTAATTCAAATAATCTTGATACACGAATTAAATATGGAGAAAAGTGCTGAGTCATCTTTGTAACAATCGAAGTCGCTTGTCATTGCTTTGTGAGGCTCCGAGGCTTTTCTTCCCGCCTCGCGCTTCTTCTTCGTCTTCGTCTTCTTCTTCTTCTTCTTCTTCTTCTTCTTCTTCTTCTTTCTTCTTTTCTTCTTCTTCTTCTTCTTCTTCTTCTTCTTCTTCTTCTTCTTCTTCTTCTCGTCTTCTTCTCTTCTTTCTTCTTCTTCTTCGTCTTCTTCTTCTTTCTTCTTCTTCTTCTTCTTCTTCTCTTCTTCTTCTTCTTCTTTTTCTTCTCTTTCTTCTTCTTCTTTCTTTTCTCTTCTTTCTCTTTCTTCTTCTTCTTCCTCTCAATTTTCTTCCTCTTTTTCCTTCCTCTTCTTTTTCTTTTTCTTTTTCTTCTCTTCTCTTCTTCTTCTTCGTCATCCTCTTTTTCTTCTTTTTCTTCTTTTTCTTCTTCTTCTTTCGCTCTTTATTTGTCCTCCTTTTTCTTCTCCGCCTCCCTTTTCTTAATTTATCATATTTTCTTCATATTATTATTCATTATCATTATTTGTTCTATTTCCAATTATCTCAACATATTTCTTATGTTCTTCTTATTCTTCTTCATATTCTTCATCATTATCGCTATGGTTTCTTCATATTTTTTCTCTCTCTTGTCTGTATTTCTTCATCTCCTTTCTTCCTTTCATTTTTCTCTTCATTTCTTCATCTTATTCATATCCCCCACTTTCATCAAAATTTACTTCATATTCTTTTTATCAAAATCACCTCTTCATTATTCTCATTATCATCTATTTCTTCTTCCTCTTCTTCTCGTCATTATCATCATTATCATCTAATTCTTCTTGTTCTTCCTCCCCTTCCGTTATTACTATTAATTTATAAGATTAATTATATTATTTTCTCTATGGTATTAAGATCACTATCATACTCATCATTATTATCATTATTATTATTCTCCTCATCATCATCATTATTATCATAGTTACGATAGTAACAATCAATAATAATAATAATAATAGTAATAATAACAATAATAATAATAACGATAATAATATACTTAATAATATTGATGATAATGATTATGATAATTATAATAATAATAATAATTACAGTAATAATAATAATAATAATAATATAATAACAATAACAATAATAATAATAATAATAATAAGAAGAAGAAGAAGAAGGAGGAGGAGGAGGAGGAAGGAGGTCGCTAACGGGTAGTAGGGAGGGGGGGGTTATGAGGTGGCCGCAGGTGGACGCAGCAGAGGATAAAGGGGTATGAGGCGGTATATATGAGGGTGATGAGGCGACCGCTGGCTCTTATTTTCTTTCTTATTTTATTCTTTTTTTTTTTTTTTCTGTCGTGATTTTTATTCTTTTTTTTTTCTTTCTTTCTTTCTTTTCTTCTTTCTTTCATGATCCTTCTCTCTCCATCCACCTTCCCCTTTCTTCCACCTCTCCCTCCCCCTACCCCCTACCCCTCCCTCTTCCCCCCCCTTCTACCCCCCACAGATCCACTCCGTCAGCGATTAGCATCCGCCTCCCCCTCTCCCTCCGCCCTCCCCTCCCCTCCCCCCTCCCTCCCCTCCCTCCAAGACTGCTTGAGCTTCCGGTGCTCTTTCAGTCTCTCTTTTCGAAACGTCTTGAGGATTTAATGAAAGGAGGAATTATGGGTAATGGTGATGGTGATGATTATCATAATGATAGTGATAACAATATAGCAATAATGAAAATGAAATAGAATTAGTAATGATATAATAACAACAATAATAATAATGATAATGATAATGATAATAATTATCATAATAATATCAATTTAATAATGAAGGTGATAATGATAATAATAAAT
>NW_020871785.1:65147-70147 GCF_003789085.1 Penaeus vannamei
ACATACAGACAGACCTACAGATAGACAGACACACACACAGACAAACAGACACGAAGACAGACAGAGACATACACGACAGACATACAGATAGACAGACACACACACAGACAAACAGACACGAAGACAGACACGAAGACAGACACACACACAAACAGACACACAGACAGAAAGCTAAAATTCCCTGGTCCTGACCTGGTGGAGCACCGACAGCTGCGGGTGAAGTCTGTGGTGCTGGTTGTAGTGTGTCCCCGGGGGCGTGTGGGCGGCATGGGCGGCGTGGTGGCTCCCCGGGTACATGGGCGGGGTCACTCCAGCGCCCACGAATGACGAGAAGACCGAGGGCGAGGGCGGTACCCCGGGAACGCTTCCGGATCCCCCCGACATCACCTGGGGGAGAGGGGGGGGAGGGGGTGAGAGAGAGAGAGAGAACGCGGTTAGAACGCGTGGCGGGGGGTCTTGGTGGGGGGTGGGGGGGTGGGGGAGGGAGGGAAGGAGGGTGGGGGGTGGGGGTGAGGAAGGGAAGGAGGGGGGAAAGGGATGGGGAGGAGGGGGAAGGAGGGGGGAAAGGGGATGGGGAGGTGGGTGGGGGGTGGGGGGAGGGGGAGGAGGGAAGGGGGGAAAGGGGATGGGGAGGTGGGGGGGGTGGGGAGAGGGAGGGAAGGAGGGGGGGAGGGGATGGGGAGGTGGGTGGGGTAGGGGGAGCTGGGGGAAGGGAGGGAGGGGAGGGGGGGGAAGGGGATGGGGAGGGAATCGTATGTTATTGTTCTCTGTTACATTTCTCTCTTTCCCTTTCTTCTCTTTCTCTTATTCATTCTTTTTCTCTTTCTTTCTTACTCTCTCTTTCTCTTTCTCTTTGTCTTTCTCTTTCTCTTTCTTTTTTTCTCTCTCTCAGACAGAGAAACAGACAAACATACAAATACACACACACAAGAAGCGACATGGAGAAATATCAGCTCATGAAATCAAAATAATCATAACAAAAATACACCATTAAGAGACAAGAAATATCCATAAACAAACATCATTTCTTAATAACTCATATCTCTCCTGCTGCCGCTAACGATATGCCGTTATCATATATTCATAAAATTACCATAAAGCCAAATCATTCGGCAGTTTTTAATCCGAAGACTTACACCGTTTTTAGCCTTCAGGACAGGAATTAAAATAAATAAAAAAATATCCCCCAAAGAATTCTGAAATTAGCAATCCCTGAGTTAGGATAAGGTAACTTGGTTTATAAAATTTAGTAAAATAATTTAATATTTAGTACAGAAGTAAAGTTTACGGTAAAGTGGCCTGGTCTTTGGAACAAGAATTAGGGTATCAGTGCACTGTCTACGTCCTCAGTATAGTCTAGCGTTTTGATACTAATAAGCGTAATTATGATAAGATAAAGTAATGATAATAACAATACAACAATTGTGCATACAGCAATAATAATAATAACAATAATAATAACAACAACAATAACAATAATAATAATGATAATAAAAATACATTAATATAATAATAATGATAATAAATAATAATAATAATAATAATAATAATATATAACAGTAATGACAGTATAATAATGATAATGATAACAATAACAATAACAGCAATAACAATAATATAATAATGATAATAATTATATAATAATAATAATAATAATAATAACAATAATAATAAGACGAATATAAGTAATAATACAACTAATAATCATAATAATATCAATAATAGCAATAACGATATTGATGATAATAATAACAATAATAATATCAATAACAATTACAATAATAATGATAATATTAATAATAACAATAATAACAATAATAATAACAATAATAACAATAACAATAATAACAATAACAGTAATAATAATAACAATAATGATAATTATAATAATAATAATAATAACAATGATAATAACAATAATAACAATAATGCAAAAAATACTACAAAATAGGAACATCCTTCACAGCCTCCCAACAAGACTAACTAAAACAACAAACACAACACAACCTCCTCTACTCTCGCCACACCTCCTCTTAGAACCTCCTCTCTCCTTCGCCACAATCCTCTCGCTGGCCTCACACAAGCCACAACCTCCTCTCGCCACAACTCTCGCCACACACCAACACACAACCTCCTCTCGCCACAACCTCTCGCCACAAACAACACACGCCACAACCTCCTCTCGTCGCCACAACCTCTCACAACCTCCTCTCGCCTCCTCTCGCCCAACCTCCTCTCGCCACAAACCTCTCTCGCCACAACCTCTCGCCACAACCTCCTCTCGCCACAACCTCCTCTCGCCACAACCTCCTCTCGCCACAACCTCCTCTCGCCACAACCTCCTCTCCTCTCGCCACAACTCCACAACCTCCTCTCGCCACAACACAACCTCCTCTCGCCCACAACCTCCTCTCGCCACAACCTCCTCTCGCCACAACCTCCTCTCCTCGCCCTCGCCACAACCTCCTCTCGCCACAACCTCCTCTCGCCACAACCCTCCTCTCGCCACAACTCGCCACAAACCTCCTCTCGCCACAACCTCCCTCTCGCCCACACTCCTCCTCTCGCCTCCTCCTCTCGCCACAAGCCACAACCTCCCTTCTTACAGGGCTCCAAATTCCCCTTTAAATAGCAGCACTAGCGCCCATTTGCATGTAATCTGGGCGGGGTGGGGAGAGGGGGGTGGGGGGGAGGGCAGCGTGACCGCCCACATCACCCACGTCGGTAGCACAGGAGAGGGAGCTGCCCCTCTCGTCTCTCCGCTGTCTCCTTCATCCACTCCGTTTCGTGTCCCCACTCGCTCCTCGTCAGCTCCTTCGCTCTCTATTTGTGTCTCTGGGTTTTTGGCTTTTTTTTCTCTCTCTCTCTCGCTCGTGGTTTTGGCTTTTTTTTTGTTTGTTTCTTTTGTTTGTTTCTCTTGTCTCTTGTTGTCTTTGGGCTTTTATCGCTCTGTCTCTGTTTTTTTTTTTTCTCTGTTCTCTCTTTCTTTCTTTCTCTCTGTCTCTCTCTCTCTCTATTCTCTCTCTTCTCTCTCTCTCTCTTCTCTCTCTCTCTCTCTCTCTCTCTCTCTCTCTCTCTCTCTCTCTCTCCTCTCTCTCTCTCTCTCTCTCTCTCTCTCTTCTCTCTCTCTCTCTCTCTCTCTCTCTCTCTCTCTCTCTCCTCTCTCTCTCGCCTCTTTCCTCCTTACCCATGCTCTCCCTCCCTCCTTTCCCCCTCATCCTTTCTCTCTTCTCTCTCTCTCTCTCTTCCCTCCCTCTCCTTCTCCCTCTCCCTTCCACTCTTCTCTCCCTGCCCCATCCCCCCCCTCCCCCCCCCCTCCCCCCTCCCCATATCATCACACATACCTTCATTCTTGCAAGACAGAGAAGAAGCACAGGCATCTTACTGTGACCTCGGAAAAAGACAAATCGCGATGACGTGGTGCGTGCGTGTGCGTGTGTGTGTGTGCGTGTGTGGTGTGTGTGTGTGTGTGTGTGTGTGTGTGTGGTGTGTGTGTGTGTGTGTGTGTGTGTGTGTGTGTGTGTGTGTGTGTGTGCGTACGTGCGTGCGTGTATGTCTGTCTATTGCGTGTATGTGTGTTTTGTGCGTGCGTGTATGGTCTGTGTGTATGTCTTCTATCTGTGTGTATGTGCGTGTACGTGCGTGCATTCGTGTACGTGCCCGTCCGCGTGTCTCCGTGTGCGCAGAGTCCCCAGCCGTCGGCCAGAAGTGACCCAAACTCTCCTCTTTCTCATCTGGTTCTCGCCTCAGACATTATAACACTCTCCTCCTCCTGCCCCGAACCCTTCCTGCCCTTAAAAGCACTTCCAGTCCCACATAATTGACGGCTTTTAAATCCCAAATCCCCCTCCCCCCCCCACCCTTCGGAGACACCCTAAAAGCGATCCAATACCCTAAAAAAAAAAAGGATTTCAATAAACGACAGAGGATCGGATCCCATGCTCTGTCCAATGACACCAGAGAGCGCGGGTCTGGGGGCTGAAGTAATAAAGTTTATAGCCAAGAAATCTGGAGATGATATCAACGCGAGGTTCTTTACTTGCAAGTTGGGGGAGGGGAGGGGGAGGGGGGGAGAGGGAGTAGGGGAGGGAGGAAAGGGGGAGGGGAAGGGAGGAGAGGGATGAAGGAGGGGAGGGAGAAGAGGGAGAAGGAGGGGAGAGGGGAAGCAATGAGGGTGGGAGAAGAGGGGAGAAGGAGGGGGGAGAAGATGGAGGAGGAGGGAGGAAGGAGGAGAGAGGGAGGAAGGAGGGGGAGGGAGGAGAGGGGAGGGGGTGGGAGAAGAGGGAGGAAGGAGGGGGAGGAGGAGAGGAGGGGTGGGGAGAAGAGGAGGAAGGAGGGGGAGGAGAAGAGGGAGAAGGAGGGAGAAGAAGGAGAGGAGAGGGAGAAGGAGGGAGGAAGGAGGAAGAGGGGCGGGAGAAGAGGGAGGAAGAAAGGGAGGAGAAGAGGAAGGAGGAGGGAGGGGAGGTGCGTGGGTGGGTAGGAGTTTGGGAGGGGAGGAAGGATGAGGTAAAGGTGAGTTGGGGAGGTACTGGGTATGTGTGTGTGGGGAGGAGGGTAGTAAAAAGGGTAGTGGGAGGATAGACAAGACCTAGGGGGTGGAGGCACCGGGTATGTGGGGAGGTACCGTGGGTATGTGAGGGGTGGGGTAAAGGGGTGGCGCAGCGGAGGTAGAAGGGAGGGGGTTAGGGGAGTGGGGTGGGGAGGGGGAGCAGACGACGGTCTAGATACCAGATTAACTAGAATGTTATTTCTGTTTTGTTACGTCAAGTTTCTTTTCACTTCTCGCTCACGCTTTCAAACAACTTCAAATCGTAGTGAAAAAAGTAGATGTAAAACATTAATACACAGACAAAAAAAATAAAAAAGTAAATACTCTCCCATTAATAAAAAAAGAAAAAAAACTCTTCTTCTCCATTTAAAAAAAGCGAAAAAGAAAAATATTGCAAGAGTAAAAAGGTTGCATGGTACGGCACGAATCATTATATTCTCCGACCGGGGTA
>NW_020871785.1:72647-87961 GCF_003789085.1 Penaeus vannamei
TTTCCCTGTTTTTTTCTTTTCTTCTTTTCTTTCTTTCTTTCTTTCTTTTCTTTCTTCTTTCTTTCTTTTCTTTTCTTCTTCTTCTTTCTTTTCTTTCTCTTTCTTTTCTCTTTCTTTCTTTCTTTTCTTTCTTTCTCTTCTTTCTTTCTTTTCTTTCTTTTCTTTCTTTTCTTTTCTTTCTTTCTTTTCTCTTTCTTTCTTTTCTTTTCTTTCTTTCTTTTCTTCTCTTTTCTTTCTTTCTTTTCTTTCTTTTCTTTTCTTTTTTTCTTCTTTTCTTTTCTTTCTTTCTTTCTTTCTTTCTTTCCCCGTTTTCTTTCTTTTCTTTTCTTTCTTTTCGTTTTTCTTTCCTTCTTTCTTTCTTTTCTTTTCTTTTTCTTTTCTTTTTCTTTCTTTTCTTTTTTTCCCGTTTTTTCTTTTCTTTTCTTTTTTCTTTCGTTTTTTCTTTCTTTCTTTCCCCTTTCTTTTTTTCTTTTTCTTTTCTTCTTTCTTTCTTTCCCCTTTTTCTTTTTCTCTTTCTTTTCTTTTCTTTCTTTCTTTCTTCTTCTCTTTCTTTCTCTTCCTTCCTCTTCTTTCTTTCTTTTCTTTTCTTTCTTTTCTTTCTTTCTTTTCTTTCTTTCTTTCTTTCTTTCTTTCTTTTCTTTCTTTTCCCCGTTTTTTCTTTCTTTTCTTTCTTTTCTTTTTTTCTTTCTTTTCTTGCTAGAATTTTTCTGTGATTAGATTTTATTTTGCCTCATCGTGATTAGTGTTGTTGTTGTTATTGTAGTGTCACTATTTTGTTGTTGTTTTGTTCTGTTTATGTTATATTTCCATGATTTTGTGATCATTATTATTATCATATTATTATTATTATTACTTTTTTATTATTAGATTATTATTATTATCATTACCATCCTCATCATTACACCATTCTCTATATTATCTTTATTATTATCATCACTACCATTATCATCAGTGTCATTGTTGTCGTTATTTTATGTTCTAAATTTTTCTTAATCTTTTGTTAATAGATATATACACACTTATTTTAATTCCATTTCTTTTCCCTCCTCCCCTTCGCTTTTCTTTGTCTCTTTGCAAAGTTAACATTCACCGGTCGGAATGCAAATCCGTGCAACACACGCATTGCCAAAATCCCTAAATATCTCCCTCGTTTTAATCCCTCGCAAAAAAAAAAAATAATAATAATAATAAAATAAAAATAAAAAAAAAATAAAAAAAAATAAAGTTTCCCTGATCAAAAATGCAGGACGCGGCGGCTTCCATTCATTAATTAGAACCACGTTTTATTGCACGCGTAGAGTCGTTGCAATACAACCTTGCAATAACAAAACCCGCCCCTTTCACCGCCCGCGAGAGGCCGGTCCCTCGGGCGAGAAACTGCCTTGGGGTCCTATAAAGGCCGTCGGTCTGTTGACATCAGAGGACACGAGGCTGCGGCGGGAGGCATCGGCGTCGAGACATGTGAGGGACGCTTCAGACATGAATCAGACGTGACTAAGACAAGACAGACGACTTTAGACATGACTTTAAGACTTAAGAAAGACGACTTCAGACATGAATCAGACGTGACTTTAGGACAAGACAGACGACTTCAGACATGAATCAGACAAAGGACTTCGAGACTTCGAGACATGTGAGAGACGCTTCAGACATAAATCAGACGTGATTTTAAGACGAGACAGGCGACTTCAGACATGACTTTAAGACATAAGAAAGACTTCATACATGAATCAGACATAGGACTTCGAGGCATGTGAGGGACGCTTCAGACATGAATCAGACATGAGTTTAAGACATAAGAAAGACAACTTCATACACGAATCAGACATATGACCTTAAGACATAAAATAGACGACTCCAGACATAAGACATATGACTTTAAGACATAAGACTTCACACATAAATAAGACATAGGACTATAAGACGTGGATAGACGACTTCAAGACTGAACAGGACTTTAAGACAAGATAGACGACTTAATACTTCATACATAAGACACACGACCTTGCACATAAATAAGACACAAGACTTCATACATAATAAGACATATGATTCACTAGACAAAAGGTAGATGACTTCATACATACATAAGACGCACGACCTCAGCCATAAGACAAAAAACGCCAGACATATAAGACACACGACCTCAAACCCAAACAAGACAGACGACCTTCGACCCAAGACACACGACCTCAGCCATAAGACGAAACGCCAGACATATAAGACACACGACCTCAAACCTGAATAAGACAGACGACCTTCGACCCAAGACACACGACATCTCAGCCATAAGACAAAAACGCCAGACACTAGAAGACACACGACCTCAAACCTAAAACAAGACAGACGACCTCCGACCCAAGACACACGACCTCAGCCATAAGACAAAAAAACGCCAGACACATATAAGACACACGAACCTGAAACCCAAGACAGACGACCTTCGACCCAAGACACACGACGTCTCAGCCATAAGACAAACAGCGCCAGACATATAAGACACACGACCCTCAGCATAAGACAAAACGCAAATGCCAGAAATAAACTAAATAAAAATAAATAAATAAAACCAATACACAAGAAATAAAAACAACCCAAATAGCCAGACATATAAGACACACGCCCGCAAACCTAAACAAGACAGACGACCTTCGACCCAAGACACACGACATCTCAGCTCCCTGGCGCATGACACGGACGCCAGAAAGACGACCCAGAGCCTGCCACGCACTGTCGAACTCTCTCAGTTACTTCATGACGTCATGCGGTCTCTTGTCCTCATTATTTGCTTGTCTTCCCGTCATGAGGTCGCCGCCGCCATCTTACGCCGCTTGTCACGTCACGCCGCTTCAAGGTGCTGGGCGGTGGGGTGGGGGTGGGGGGTTGCTGTCCTATATCAGGGTCGCGTAGAAGCGTTTTGGTATTTAGGGTACTTGCCTGTGTTAAGAGTACTTTTTTTCTAGATCGGTGTTGTGTTAAAGTAAATTTGATTCTTTTCTCTCTCTTTCTCTCTCTTTTTGGTACTGTTGTGCGATTTTTATAGAGTATTTCGAGCATTTTTCTTCTTATAACAGTGTTGTGTTAAATTGCTTTTGTATTGTAAGTATTTCTTTATGTGTTCAGTAGTGGCGTTTCTGGTCCGTGTACTTTTCCTACATCAGTGTTGTGTAGCAGTGTTTTTTGCATTCTTAAAAGTTTTTAAAAGCTTTGGTAATGACAAATTCACTCTTGTGATTGCGTATCTCATACCAACACCACGTGAGGGCGTAGAAAAAAGGCACCCAGAAATAAAATTATAAAATAAAAATTAAAATATCATTTCACCACAGAATAACCCCAACAACAAGAAAAAAAGACACACATACAACACTCGACTTTTCTTTCCCAAATACGAAACCTCACCACTCAGCTTCCAGACGCAAGACCCAGCGCCCACCACCCCTGCCAAGCGTGTCCTCTCGAGCGCGGGCGTGGGCGTGGGCGTGTACACGTGCTGGAGTACAAGTTTGGTGGACATGTGTATCTGTGAGGCTATCATTATGGTGGATATACATGGGCGCTTTTAACCAGCTGGGAGATTAGCATGGTGGGGCTACTGAGGTGGAAGGGAGTGGGGGATGAGGCGTGAGAGGGGGGAGGAGAGGGGAGGGGGCTTCGCTGGGGGTGGTGGAATGTAGGGGGGTGAATGGGGAGGGGGGAGGGGGTTGTGTGTGTGAGAGAGAGACAGAGGCAGGAGAGACAGAGAAGAGAAAGAGAGAGAGAAAGAGAGAAGAGAGAGAGAGAGAGAGAGAGAGAGAGAGAGAGAGAGAGAGAGGAGAGAGAAGAGAGAGAGAGCGAGGAGTGAGGCAGGAGAAGAGAGACAGAGAGAGAAGACAGGCAGACAGACAGACAGAGAGAGAGAGGGAGGGAGGGAGGAGGCAGGGAGGCAGGAGGAGAGAGAGAGAAAGTCTACACTGCAGCCTGCATTACGCACTATACTAAAAAAAAAAAAAACGAGCGATAAAACCCGGGGACATAAACAAACCCGGCGGCCGCGGGTTCGACCACATGTGCGTGCCTGTAAGCAAACACACGGACCCAAGCACGAGAAAGCACGCATTTGCTATTACGAGCCCAGGCACACAGCGTCGCCCAGGGAAACGACATGCGCATGCAAGCAATCAAACACAGTCCCGCGGTTGCAATCACACGCATACAAACACAACAAGCAACTCGCACCGCGTCCTTGGGGGCATCTGACCATAAAACAAAATTATCCAAGGGTGACATCAACATATAATCTTGAAAACAGATCGTTTCCACTCCGTGTCATTATCCCATTGACAGCGAGGTAACCCGTTTTGGCCCCTCCGCCGGCTACCCATAAGGGCCATTCTGGAGGCCAAAGGCACGGGGTATTGAACACTTTTGTCATCTTCAACTACAGGCTATTACTCGAAGATGCGAAAGTTGAATTCGTTCCGCGAAGTGCAATCTTCGGGGATATTAAAGATTGACGCCTTCGGGATTCGGCCAAATGGACAGCATGACGGGGATTGCCTGCTAGGGGGGGGGGGGGGTAAAGGTGGAGGGGAGGGGAGGAGGGGGCGGTTAAAGGGTGGAGGGGCGAGGAGAAGGGGTAAAGGGTGGAGGGGGAGGTGGAGGGGCGGTAAAGGGTGGAGGGGGAGGGGAGAGGGGTGCTCTTACCTGCGTCGCCTATTAAATACACGAAAGACACACCATACATGCGTAATATCTCCATATGTCATACCTATTCTACAATAAATAAGACAAATAAATAAATAACCAATACATAGAAATAGAGATACATGATACGTAAATAACTAGAAACATATTAAGTGCACGTCCATACATCGCACATAAACGCACACTCACATACAATATTCCGTATACGTGATGCACGGAACCAAAACATCGCGACGAAGGAATACGTAAATAAACACACAAAATAAATAACAATAACAATAACACATTGATATCTAGAACTATTGTGGCGGCTCCAGCGACGATCGACGCACTCCTCCCCCTCCCCCCTTCCCCCCCCCTCAACCACACACTCACGGCGGTAACTGTTTGCGGGACCTTGGCTTCTGTGCGTGCGGTTGCGTGCACAGGCCGCCGTGCGTGTAGGTTGGTTTTGAGTGTGCGTGTGACGGTGCTGTGTAGCTTTCTTAATATCAAAACGATAATAATTCATAATAGCAACAATGATAATTATAATATAATAATGATAATAATAATAATAATAATAATAATAATAATAATAATAATAATAATATAATAATAATAAAAAAATAATGATAATAATAATAACAATATACTACTACTAATAAAAATAATGATAATAATAATAACAAATACCAATGACATTAATAATATAGATATTGATGATTACATAATGTATAATGATAATAAACAATAATAATAATAATGATAATGATGATAATGATAATAATACAATGACAATATTAAGAATAATAATTTCAAAATAATAATCACAATCAAAATAACAAAAAATAATACCTAATAATACCAAAAATACACAACATCCGTAACCATACTTCGAAATCGATACTAGAAAAAGGGGGGGGGGAGAAGGGGGGCGGGGGGAGGGGAAGGGAGGGGGAGAGAAGGGGCGGGGTGGGGGGGAGGGAGAGAGAAAGGGGGGAGGGGAGGAGGGGGAGGGGGAGAGAAAGGAGAGAGAAAGGAGGGAGGGGGGAGGGAGAGAGAGAAAGGGGGCGGAGAAGGGGAGGGAGGGGGGGAGGGGGAGGGGGTTGCACAGATGTCCAACAATCGCGATCGAGCGCTGAACGGCCAGCAAGCGGTCCAGCCAATGAGAGGACGAGTTGGAACACTGTTGATGATGACGTCACAGGCTCCACCTTTTTTTCTTTTGTCTCTCCCTTTTTTCTTTTCTTTTTTTTTTTTTTTTTTTCTTCTGTTTTGTGTCGTTTCCTCTTTCATCCTTTATCTTTATTTCTGGTTTCGCTTTCTTCGTTTTCCTCCTTTCCTCCGCTTTCTTTTCTACTCCTTTTCTTCTTCTTCTTCTTCTTCTTGTTCTTCGTCACCTTCTCCGTCATCTTCTCCTCCTACTCCTCCTTTTCCACCTCCTTCTCTTTTTATCTCTTTCTCCTCCTCGCTCATCTCCTTCTTCCTTCTGGTCCTCCTTCTCCTCCTCTTCATCTTCCTTATCCTCCTCATCATCATTCTCATTCTCATTCTCATTCTAATTCTCATCCTCATTTTCCTCCTTCTCCTCCTTCTCCCACTTCCTCCTCCTCTCCTCCCTCTTCCTCCTCCTCTTCCTCTCTTCTCCTCTTCCCATCTTCCTCCTCCCCTCCTCCTCTTCCTCTCCTCCTCCTCTCTCTCCTCCTCTCCTCCTCTTCTCTCCTCTCTCCTCTCCTCCTCTTCCTCTTCCCTCCCTCCATTCTTCCACCACCTCTTCTCCCACCACTCTCTCCTCCTTCCTCCTCCTCCTCCGTCTTTCTCCCATCCCTCTCTTCGCAACGGATTAAAACCCCCTTTCATAACCGCCCGCCGGCCATTTACCAGGTTGCAAGGTCTTTGCATGCTAATGATTGCAATATTATGCAGTTGACTTTCGCGAAGAGAACGCCGGCGAAAATAGAGGAGGATTTGGTTTCTCTAAAGTCTTCGTTTCGTTTCGTTTTTCTTTGGTGTGGTGGTATTATCGTTCTGTTTCTTATGTCCATTGACTATACGTGTGTGTGTGTGTACTTGCATGCTTAAAATGGATAATTACACACATACCCAGATACACTACGCACATAGGCACAAACAAACACGAAAATACAGAGAGAGAGAGAGAGAGAGAGACGAGAGAGAGAGAGAGAGAGAGAGGAGAGAGAGAGAGAGCAGAGAGAGAGAGAGAGAGAGAGAGAGGGCGAGAGAGAGAGGGAGAGAGAGAGAGAAGAGAGGGGAGAGAGAGAGAGAGAGAGATAGAGAGAGAGAGAGAGAGAGAGAGAGAGAGAGAGAGAGAGAGAGAGAGAGAGAGGAGAGAGAGAGCGAGAGAGAGATGAGAGAGAGAGAGAGAGAGAGAATGAGAGAGAGAGAGATGAAAGATAAGAGGGAGGAATATGAGAGAGGACAGAGAGAGTGCCAGACGAAAAACGAAAGACCGAATGGCGAGAGAGATAAAAGAAGACAAAGAGACAGAGAGACAGACAGCGACGAGCGAAAGAGAGGAAGAGAGAGCGAGGAGCCGCGAGTAAAGGGAGAGAGAGAGAGAGAGAGCGACGAGCGAAAGCGGAGAGACAGTGAGAAGAGGAAGAGACCGAGAGGCCACGAGAGAGCGACGAGGAAGAAAGAGGAGACAGAGAGAAGAAACAGAGAGACAGAGAGAGGCGAGCGAGAGGGAGAAGAGAGAGAAGAAAAGAAAGAGAGAAAAGAGACAGCGAAGGAGAGCGAACGAACGAAAGGGAGGAAGAGAGAAGAGAAAGAGACAGAGAGAGGCAGGCGAAAGAGAAAGACGGGAAGCAGAGGAGAGGGAAGGAAAGAAACAGGGAGGCAGCGAGAGAGAGAAAGATTTCGAAAGGGCGAAAAGAGAGCAGAAAGGAAGAGAGAGACAGAGAGAGACGGGGAGCGAAAGGGAGAAGAGAGAGAGGAAAGAGAAAGAGAGACAAGAGAGAGGACGAAGCGAAAGGAAGAGAGAGCGAGCGCCAAAAGCGAGTCACAAAGGGAGAAATTATGAAGACGAAATATTAGCAAGCCCTCATAATTGACTCGTTCGTTCTTAATTATCATATGAAGAGAAGAGGAGATAGATGGAGAGGCGGTAAAAGAGGGAGAGAGAGACAGGAGATAAGAGCGCGGTCTAAAGAATAAGTAATAATGGGAATTGATGAAGAATAGAGTAAAAATATGTTAATGTTTTTTGCGTGTTTTTTTCTTCTTTCTTTTCTTTTTTCTTGTGTGTGTGTGTGTTTATATTGGTGTGTGTGAGTGTTGTATGTGTGTGTGTCTGTGTGTGTGCGAGAGAGAATGAGAGAGTGTGAGTGAGAGAGAGAGAAAGAGAGAAGAGAGAGAGAGAGAGAGAGAAACGAGAGAGAGAGAAGAGACTGAGAGAGAGAGAGAGGAGGAGAGAGAGCAAGAAAAAAATAAATCAGAGAAGAGAAAAAGAGTAAAAAGTAAAGAGAAAGAAATAAATCAAAGAAAAAGAAAAGAGAAAGAGAGAAAAAACAAAAACACAAGAAAAAGAGAAACAGAAAGAGAAAGAGAGAAAAAGAAAGAAGAACAGAAAGAGAAACAGAAAACAGAGAGAAAAAGAGAAACAGAAAGAGAGAAACAGAGAAACAGAAGAGAGAAAAAGAAAAAAGAGCGAGAAAAAGAGAGAGAGAGAGCTTCGATCCCCCGCACACCCTCACGCACACACACACTCCACACGCAAACAACTCGGCGCATTCAGCCTCACGCTCCGACGAAGGAACAACTCCGGAGTAGGACTTCACTTAATACACTGTGACTCCCTCTTCTCACGAGCAGGGTTCTCTTTCTCTGCTCTCTCTCTCTCTCTCTCTCTCTCTCTCTCCTCTCTCTTCTCTCTCTCTCTCTCTCTCTCTCTCTCTCTCTCTCTCTCTCTCCTCTCTCTTCTTCATTCCGTTTTTTCTCTCTCCATCTCGTGTCCTTCCTTTATTTACTTCATTTCTTCCCTCCCTCTTTTATTTAATCTCCTCCTTCCCTCCCTTCCTTCGCCTTTCTTCATTTAATCTCTTTATTTTCACCTTCTTCACTTCCCTAATTATCTATTCTCCTATTTCCCTCTCTTTCCTTTTATCTTGATGTCATTTCTTTTTTCCTTCCTTCCCCTTCTCATCCCAGTTTATTTTCTCTCTTTCTTCCCTCTTCTCTCTTCTTCCCCTCTGTTCCCCCATTTATTTCCTCTCTCTATTCCCTCTCCTCTTCTCGTCCCCCCTCTATTTCCTCTCTTTATTCTCATCCCTCTCTTCGTCTCTCCCTATTCAATCTCATTCTTTTTTCCCCTCTATCTCCCCTCCTCCTTTTTTTATCCTTTTCCTCTCTCTTCCCTCACCTTCCTTCCCCCAGAGTAATAAAAGGATAAATAGATAATCAAATGAATAATAAAATCACCTAATCACTTAATAATGTGATAAATAGGGACGATAAAAGACGAATAAATGAATGAATAACAATAAAATAAACTGATTTACGTTTGTTTTTGGTCCCAAGTCGACACGCCTGAAAGAAGAATGAGATATGCGACGAATTGGGAAGGGGGATGGATAGAGAAGGAGAAGGATGAAGAGGAGGAGGAGGAGGAGACTAAAGAGGGGGAAGAGAAGGAAAGAGAAGGAGAAGGAGAAGAGGAGGAGGAGGAAGGAGACTGAAGAGGGGAAGAGGAGGAGGAGGAGGAGACTAAAGAGAGGGAGAGAGGAAGAGAAGAAGAAGAGGATAAGAGGAGGAGGAGGAGGAGGAGGAGGAGATAAAGAGAGGGAAGAGAAGGAAGAGAAGAGAAGAAGGATAAGAGGAGGAGGAGGACGGAGAAGACTGAGAGGGAAGAGGAGGAGGAGGAGGAGACTAAAGAGGGGGAAGAGGAGGAAGAGAAGAAGAAGAAGGATAAAGAGGAGGAGGAGGAGGAGACTAAAGAGGGGGAAGAGAAGGAAGAGAAGAAGGAGAAGGACGAAGAGGAGGAGGAGGAGGAGACTAAAGGGGGACAGAAAGGAAGAGAAGAAGGAGAAGGACGAAGAGGAGGAGGAGGAGAGATAAAGAGGGGGAAGAGAAGGAAGAGAAGAAGGAGAAGGGCGAAGAGGAGGGAGGAGAGCTAAGAGAGGGAAGAGAAGGAAGAGAAGGAGGAGAAGAAGAAGAGGAGGAGGAGGCGAGGGGAGGAGACTGAAGAAGGGGAAGAGGAGGAGGAGGAGGAGACTAAGAGAGGGAGAGAGGAAGAGAAGATGAGAGGAGAGGAGATAAAGAAGGAGGAGAGGAGGAGAACTAGAGGGGGAAGAGAAGGAAGAGAAGAAGGAGAAGGACGAAGAGGAGGAGGAGGAGGAGACTAAAGAGGGGGAAGAGAAGAAAGAAGACGAAGAAGGAGAAGGAGGAACGCGACGGAGAACTGATGAGGGGGAAGAGGAGGAGAAGAGGAGGAAAGAAGATGAGGAACAGGATGAAAAGAAGAAGAGAGGAGGAGAAGAGGGAGAGAAAAGAAGAAGAGAGGAGGCGGAGATGGAGAAGGAAGAAAAGAAGAAACTGAAAAGAAGAAGAAGAAAGGAGAAAGTGGAAAAGAAGAAGAAGAAAAATGAAAAGGAGAAAGAGAAAGAGTAAAAAAGAAGATACAGAAGAAGCAGAAGAAAAAGATCTTTCATAATCATCGCAATGTTGATGATGAGTTTTCGGGAAGGATGAAAATAGGATGAAAGTAAACAACGATAAAGGAGCTAAAACCAAAACAAGAATAATAATAAGTAAATAAACAAACAAAATAAGCAACACGAGACGAGAATATCCCTCACAAACACCACTACTGCAAGCACCTCCGAACTCTCTCTCTCTCTCCTACTCTCTCTCTCTCTCTCTCTCTCTCTCTCTCTCTCTCTCTCTCTCTCCTCTCTCTCTCTCTCTCTTCTCTCTCTCTCTCTCTCCCAAGATGAACTTTGCAACAGCAACATATGCAACACGACCCACCCAATCCACCTCTCCCCCTACCCTCACCCACACCCCGCCTCACCCAACTCCTTGTCTGCCACCTTCACCCCTCTCCTCTCCCCTCACCCCTCCCTCCCTCCCCTCATCCCCCCCTCCCCTCCCTCCCCCTCACCCTCCTAAACGCCAATGACAGAACCGATGCTAAATAAAGGCGTTTTGTTCAGCTCAAGATAACACGGGACGGATCACCAGGAGACAAGATAACACAGAGTAATTAAAAAGATAAAAAAAGAGAGAGAGAGAGGTCTGACTTCGACTTGAGATGATCAGAAACGTAAACAAGTAAAAAGAAAGAAAAAAAGATGATAAAAAAAGGGAGAGAGAGAAAAAAAAAATGTTTGAGAAAGCAGTATCACCAGATTTGGAGACTGATTGGGTGTTTGTAAGTCTGAGGAGGGGAGAGAGAGAGAGGAGAGAAAGAGAGGAGGAGACTGAGGGAAAGAGAGAGAGAGAAGAGAGAGGAGAGGGAGGAGGAATGGGGAAGAAGAGAGAGAGAGAGAGAGAGAGAGAGAGAGAGAGAGAGAGAGAGAGAGAGAGAGAGAGAGAGAGAGAGAGAGAGAGAGAGAAGAGAAGAGAAACAAGAAGATAGAACACGAAAGAAAAACAGATAGAAAATGAGAAGATAGGAACAGAAGAAGACCGAAAATAAAATCAAAACAGAAAAAAAAAAAGAAGGAAAAAAAGAACACCAGACGACATAATAAAAGAGAGAAGAAGAAGAAAAAAGAAAGAACAACACAGGGCGAGACATCTTTAAAAGGGCAGTTGATGCATAACACATAATCCCTCCGTTTGGGCCAAGACAGTGCCATAAATCAGAACAAACAGAACAGGGCTGTCACTGATGGATTGTTTAATGTTGTCACCTCACACGCCCAGCACGTTGGTGTGAGAGGGAGGGAGGGAGGGGAGGGAGAGGGGGGAGGAGGAAGAAGGAGATGAAGGAAGGAGGAGAGATGGAGGGAGGGGGAGAGGAGGAGGAGAAGGAGATGAAAGGAAGAGGAGAGAGGAGGAGGAAAAGGAGGAGGAGGGAGAAGGAGGAGGAGGAGGAAGAGGGTGATGGAGGGAAGGAGAAGGAGAGGGAGGGAGGGGAGAGGAGGAGGAGAAGGAGATGGAGGAAGGAGGAGAGAAAGAGGGAGGAGGGGAGATGGAGAAAATGAAGAGAGGGAGGGAGGAGTGGGGAGAGAAGGAAGAGAGGGAGGGAGGAGTGGGAGAGAAGGAGGGAGATGGAGGGAAGAGGGGGAAAGGAGGGGACGGGGAGGGGGAAGGGTTAAGGACGGAAGGGAAGGGAGGAGGAGAGAGAGGGGTTGAGAGGGAGAAGGAAGAATTAGATGGAGTGAAGGAGGGGGGAGAGGAGAGGAAAGAAGAAGAGGGATAGGGAGAGAAGGAAGGTAGGAAGGGAAGGGAAGATGATAGTAGAGAGGAGGGAGAGAGGGATATGGAAGAAGGGTAAAAAAAAAAAAAGGAGATGGAGTGGGAAAGGGAAGGGTGGAGGAAGGAGAAGGATTGGGAGGAAGAAAGGAGGGAAGGAGAGAGGGAAAGGGAGGGAAGGGATTATGGACAGGATGGGGAGAGAGAGAGAGAGAGAGAGAGAGAGAGAGAGAGAGAGAGGAGGAGAGAGAGAGAGAGAGAGAAGAGAGAGAGAGAGAGGAGAGAGAGAGAGAGAGAGAGAGAGAGAGAGAGAGAGAGAGAGAGAGAGAGAGAGAGAGAGAGAGAGAAACACAGACAGAAACCAAGAAAAAATAGTAATAATATAATTAAAAATAATAATAATAATAATAATAAATAATAATAATAATAAATAGCAATAAATCAATAAAATCATAAAACAAATAAAATCACTCAAGATCACTGAAAAGCGCAAGGCATCTCCCTGCGGAATGCCCCCCGACCGCCCTACCCCCACCCCCCCGACCGCCTATACCCCTCCCCCCCCACCATCGCCACCCTACCCCCCCTCCCCACAGACCGCCCTAAACCATCCCGCCCCCCACCCACCCGCCCGCCCTCCCCCACCAGACCGCCCCCCCCCAAGCCAACCCTCCCTCCCCACCAGACCGCCCTACCCCCCTCCTTCTCCCCTCCCACGCCCCCGCCACCCCCCCCTAACCCACCCTCCCCCCCCACAGACCATACTCCCCCCACCACCCCTAAACCCCTCCCCCTCCCCCATCCAACCCCTCCCTCCGCCACACCCCCCCCCCCTCCCCCCAGAAGCCCCCCCCCCTCCACCACCACCACCTACGCCCCCCCACCACCCCCCTCCCCCACCAGACCGCCAATACCTCCCCTCCCTCCCCCCCCCCGCCCCCCCAGACCGCCCAAGCCCCCGGCGCCTCAAAACAATTGGCTCTTGACTGCATTTCTTTCAAGCTACCGGGTGTTGGGAGCCAGCCTCGTAAATCATGCGGCGGGAAATGAACCCTCAAAGAGCCTTCTGAACCGGAGCCGCCAGGGAACCACAGGCCACCATGAACCGCTATCTGGGAAACAACATGCGCGGTTCAGGAGGTTAACAGAGAGAAGGAGGTGGTTCTGAAGGGGTTCTCTTCGGATGAGGGAAGAGGAGAGGTTGAGAGAAGGAAAAGAGGAGATTGGGATGGTTTATTATGTTTTGTTGGTGTTTTATTGATTATTGTTATCTCTTATTACCATCATCATCACTATTACTATCATCATCATTATTATTATCATTATTATCATTATTTTTATCATTAGTACTATCAATATCATTATTATTATCATTATCATTATTATTACTACTATTATTATTATTATTATCTTCCTCATTTCATTATATTCTATTATCATTATCATCCTTATTATTATCATTAATATCATCATTACTATCATTATCATCATCATTATCATTATTATCATTTCTATCATTGCAATTATTACTATCATTATCATCATCATTATCATTATTTATTATTATCCTATCATCATCATTTATTATTATTATCATTTTTATCATTGCAATTTATTACTATCATTGACTACTATATATTATATCATTCCTAAAGTATTGAGTTCAGGAGTAATTTGTTACCCTGGGCTTCGCGTCGGCAGGAGGGGGTGGAAAGGGGTTGAGGTGGGGTAAGAAAGAGAAGGGGGGGGGGGAGGGGAGGGTATTTTTTCTATTGTGTGTCTTATTCTTTTTTTTTCTTCCTTCTTTTCCTTTTTTTTTTCTTATTTTCTCTCTCTGGTAGTTATTTCTCTCTTTCTCTCAGACAAACAAAAATATGATAGAATAATGATAATGATAATAATAACAATCATAATAAGAATAAGAATAGTAGCAGTAGTAGTGGAAAAGTAGAATTAAAGTTAATTCGCTAATAATAATCATCTTCCAAAGAATAATTACAATAGAAGCATATTAATAAACAATAAAAAAAATATCAATACTCATGACACTGATAATAATACTGATGATAATAATGATATGAATAATGATAATAATTGTTGATAATGATAATAATGTTGATAATATAATAATGTTGATAATGATAACAACAATGATAATAACAAACAATAATAAGAATGAATAAAAAGAAAAAAGGATAAGAATAATAAGAAGAGAAGATAAAGATGATAATAAT
The DNA here is from genome assembly GCF_003789085.1 of Penaeus vannamei. Lineage (NCBI taxonomy): Eukaryota > Metazoa > Arthropoda > Malacostraca > Decapoda > Penaeidae > Penaeus > Penaeus vannamei. The sequence continues at coordinate 86,930 of NW_020871785.1, forward strand.
AAGAATGATAAATGATAAACAACAACAATGACAATAGCAAAAACGCGCACACAACACATACGACATAAAAGTTCGTCCTGAGGCTTTGCGAAGTTGGGATACAGGTGTACAGCGTTTACAAGTGTATCATCATGTGCTGCCCTCTGTCCCCCGCGCCGCAAGTTTGGTAGTTTGGAGAGGGAGAGAGGAGGGAGGGAGAAGGGGAGGGAGGGGTTGGGGAGGGGTTGGGAGGGAGAGAGGGAGGAGGGGAGGGAGGAGGGAGGGAGAGCGAGAGAGAGGAGAGAGAGAGAGAGAGAGAGAGAGAGAGAGGAGAGAGAGAGAGGAGAGGAGAGAGAGAGAGAGAGGAGAGGAGAGAGAGAGAGAGAGAGAGAGAGAGAGAGAGAGAGAGAGAGAGAGAGAGAGAGAGAGAGAGAAGAGAGAGAGAGAGAGAGAGAGAGAGAGAGAGAGACGGAGAAAAAGCGAAAGATTTGTTTATTGAACAAACTGCGAATAGTTTGTGAACTTACTGTTTCGTCTAAGACAATCGAATCCAAATTGTCCTTTGAAGATGGAAATGACAAGACATGGGCTCTATGAAAACGTGTATCATTTATATCGAAATTATTCACGACAAAAACAGTTCCATTCTCAGAAGAAAAAAAATCATAATATTACAACTTCCGTGAACTGGAAAAGTAATCTGCCAGCTGTTTGGAAATCTTTCCTAAAAATCCGAAATGCACTTTGTGGTGATTGGAAACTTTTCCAATCTTTCCTTTTTTATTTTCTTTTTCCTTGTTCTTTCCTTTTTTTTTTTTTCCTCTCCTTTTCTTCACCTTTCCTCCTCTCTCTCTCTCCTCCTCCTTCTCTCCTTCCTCTCCCTCTACTCTCTCTCTCTCTCTCGTCTCTATCTTCTCTCGTCTATCTATCTTCTTCTCTCTCTCCCGTCTCCTCTCTTTCTCTCTTCTCTCTCTCTCTCTCTCTCTCTCTCTCTTCTCTTCTCTCTCTTTCTCTACTCTTCTCTCCGTCTCTCTCTGTCTATCATCTCTCTCT
>NW_020871785.1:88061-95561 GCF_003789085.1 Penaeus vannamei
TTGTTGCTTTTTTGTTGACTCCATTGCCGGGGACGTTGCGAATATTGCGGAGAGAAAAATTATATTTGCTTATGATGGTAAGTTGTTGTTAATCATATATATATATATATATATATATATATATATTATATATATATATATATATATATATATATATATATATATATATATATATATATATATTTATATATATATATATATACATATATATATATATATATATATATACATATATATATATATGAATAGATAGATAGATAGATAGATAGACAGATAGACAGATAGATATAATATATAGAGAGACACTTCAATATATGTGTGTATGTTTGCGTGTGTGTTTTTGTGTCTACGTGTGTGTGAATTTATCTTTCCCATCATTGCAAATAATCTATTTTGTCACATATCCCTCTTTACATTATACATAATACGGGTGTATTTTTCCTTCCACAAAATCTTGTCATTATCGATAACAATTCACTTATGAACTGAAAAATAATCCACACATTTCTTCTTTTTATTTCTCTTTTTCTTCTTTTTCCTCTCTTTTTCTTATTATTATATTGATATTATTTTCATTTTCGTTATCATAACTATTATCATTATTGTCATTATCATTATCATTAATATTATCATAATAATAATTATTATTATTCATCCTCATCCTCATCATCATCATCATCATCATCATCATCATCACTATCATTATTATTATTATCATTATTACTATTATTATCATTCTCTTCTTCTTCTTCTCTCTCTTTTTCTTCTTCTGCATCTCCCTGTTTTGTTTACCTCCCGACCGTTTACATTCCGGATCCCTCCCCTCCATTTTCTCTCCTCCATGATCTCGCGTTGTAAATAATCTAAGCCCGTTTTCCCTTCGTTACGTCGGCGTCCGAGTCCCTGCCCTGATTTTCGCCTCAAAGTAGCCAGCGCTGTTGTGGATTAAGTGGCCTGGTTTTTGCAGAGTGCTGTACGGTTACAAGACGAACGGACAGCATAATGGACGGAGCCAGACATGTTGACAGACAGACGAATAAAAGTGAAGGCTAAACTGACAGACGGATCAAGAGAGAGAGAGGGAGGAAGGGGAGGGGCGGGAGGAGGAGTTGGAGGGTGGGGGGAGTGGGAGAAGAGAGGGAGGGAGGGAGGGGGAGAGATAAGGAGGTGGAGGAGTGGAGGGAGGAAATGTAGTAGAGAAAGGAGGGAGAGAGAGAGAAAAAAGAGGGGGGGGTTAAAGAGAGGGAGAGGAAGAAAGAGAGAGAGAATTAGAAAACATGGAAAGTAAAAGGTGAGAAGAATGACAAAGAGAGAAGGAGAGATGGAGAAATTGGGGGAAGGGAGTGGAAGAGAGAAAGAGAGGTGATGTGAGAGTAAGAATGACAAAGGGAGAAAGAGAGGGAGAGAGAGAGGAGAGAGACAGAGACGCATAAGATCCAAGGGCACTGACCCACAAGAAAGGAATAATTAAAGAGGAAGAAGAAGAAGAAGGGTTAAGTAAAGTAAAATAAAAAAGAGAAAGAGAGAGAGAGCAACAAGAAGAGAAGAGGAAGCGCAAAGCGATGGATGTCTTTTGGAGTCCAGGCAGCGAGGGAGGGAGTCATTGAGGGAGGGAGGGAGGGAAGAAGAGGGACGAAGGGAAGGGAGGGGGGAGGGGAGGGAGGAAGGAGGGATGCGCTTGTGATGAGGAGCTACATTTTTTTGTCCATCATTTAGCTTCATTTAGCATGCAAGTGACCGCGAGTATTGGCGCAAGCCTCGAGGTCCCCCGTCGAGGCAGTCCCGCCCTTGTGCCCGGGCGTCGTAGAGGCGAAGCGAGGGGCGCGTCGGCGAGGGGGCCGCTCCGACCCTCTGGCAGCCAGCTATTAATTGAGGATCTCCGCCGAACACGGAGCTGAGAGCCTCGCGCGACCGGACTCCAGGGCGACGGAAGGAGGAGAGAGAGACACACACCGAGAGTCCGAGATAGCAGAACCCGCCTCGTCCTCCTTCTTCTCCTCCTCCTTCTTCTTCTCCTGTCCTTCTTCTTCTCATTCTTCCTCTTCTTCTTCTTCTCCTTTCTTCTCCTGTCCTTCTTCTTCTTCTCCTTCTTCTTCTCCTGTCCTTCTTCTTCTTCTTCTTCTCTTTCTTCCTCTTTTTCTTCTTCTGTTTCTATTTGCAGAACCCGTCTCGTCCTCGTCGTCGTCGTCGTCGTCCTCCTCCCCTTCCTCCTCCTCCCTCCTCCTCCTCCCTACTTCTTCTTCCTCTCTTCTCTCTCTCCTCCTCTCCTCTTCTCCTCCTCCTTCTCCTCCTCTTCTACTCCTCCCTCTCTTCTCCTCCCTCTCCCACCTCTTCCTCCTCCCCCTCCCAAAGAGAACCTGAGAGAGAAAGAACCCAAACCAAGAGACGATCCGAACGAAAGAACCTCCACTCCGCCCCCCAAAAAAATAATAAATAAATAATAATAATAATATAATAATCAAAGACGACTGAAGAAGCCACGGAATAGGACACATAGGACACGTGACTCCCCTCCCCCACCTCCACCCCACCCACTTCCCCTCCTCCCCCCTCCTCTTCCACCTTAAGGGCCGAGGATTTTTAGGGACCTCAGACGCCCCTCGGCCCCCACTGCACACGCGGCCCGAAGCTCCACCTCCGCCCGCCGCGTGGCCCCGAATGCTAAGCAGAGAGCTCCACGCCCGTGAATCTGGACCACAGGGACACGGCCTCGCGGGGGGAAGGGGGGCGGGGGAGGAGAGGAGGAGGAGGAGGTAAAAGAAAGAGATGAAGGAGGGGAGGGGGGGGAGGAGGAGGAGGAGGAAGAAGAGGAGGAGAAAGAGGAAAGAAAGAACGAGGAGGAGGTAGAAGAAAAAAGAAGGGAGGACTAAGAGCAAGAAGAAGAAAACAATAAGGAGGAGGAGGAAAAGGAAGTAGAGAGAGGAAGAGGAAGAAAAAGAAGGAGGAGGAGAGGTTTCAACTGGTCACTAGGAGCATCACGAGGCGGAAAAAGGGACCAAGGTTTTTAATTATTGTTATCATGAACACTATTATTATCATTATCATTATTATTGCCACATACGCGGCTGCAAAAGATTCTTGTATCAGAATAGGAAAATACCATTTTTTCCTCCCTTTTGTCTCTCTTTTTATCATTACCAAAGGAGGGACCTGGAAGGAAGCCCTGGAAGTGTAGAGAAATTAAATTAATTATGTTCTTGCTTTCCCAGTTGCCAAAGGAGGGTTTTTAACGGTTCGCTCATTCAGGAGAGCTTAGGAGGCGAGCAGAGACCATGAGAGTGAAAATAGCAATTACTGCATTACCCAACAAGCGGTTTCGATACAGATATTTGAGTAGCAAGTAAAATACCCGTTATATTGTGTCTTATTTTAGAGGTGTTTGTTTTATTCTACAGAGACAGAGAAGAGAGTATGATTTTGATTTCTGTAGTTATAGCTTTTGTAGGCTATAGTTTGCTATAGCTTTTTATTCTATAGATATTGTATTCTATACATTTTGCATTCTATAGATTTTGCATTCTATAGATTTTTTTTCTATAGTTTTTGTTTTCTATAGCTATAGAAGTTGTATTCTATAGCTTTTGTATTCTATAGATTTGGGTTTTTATGGCTATAGATTTTGCATTCTATAGATTTTGCATTTTATTTGCACGTTTCTCAAACCTTTGTTACTATTATTATTTATTTTCCTTCCTTTCCTCCTGCCAAAGCGGAGACTTCGGTGGATAATAAAAGTATTTTGAATCCATTTTCTCCCTCTGAAGACTATCGGAATATTCACTGCAGACGGTGTTGGCTGAAAAGAGGGACATAATTGGATCTTGTAGTCCCTCGCCAAATAAGGCGTTTGGAAGGATCCTTGGCAATACAATGGAGGCGAAGGGAGGAAGGGAGGGGAGGGAGGGAGGGTAGGGGAGGGGAGGGGAGGGGAGGGAGGGGGAGGGAGGGAGGGAGGGAGGGAGGGAGGGAGGAAGGAGGGAGGGAGGGGAGGGAAGGGAGGGAGGGAGGGAAGGGGAGGGAGGGAGGGGAGGGGGAGGGGAGGGAGGGGAAGGGAGGGAGGGGAGGCAGGGAGGGAGGGGAGGAGGCAGAGAGGAGGGAGGGAGGGAGGGGGGAAGGGAGGGAGGGAAGGAAGGGGAGGGAGTTCGAGTTCGAGGCTTTGGAGCGAGGAAGTGGGAAAGGGATTCGATTTTGTGTTTGATCTTCATGGGTCGTTGTGTGTTGTGTGTGCGTGTGTGTGTGTGTGTGTTTGTGTGTGTGGTGTGTCGGATTTATGCTTTATCTTCATGTGCCTAAGTTTTTAAGAATAATTCGAATCTGTGTTTGATCATCGTGTCGATCTTTTTTTTCCGAATCTATGCTTTTATCTTCTTGTTTCTATTATTTTAAGAATGTGTCGAATTTGTGTTTTATTATCTTATTGTGTCTGTTTGTTTGCTGTTGTTTTGACATTGATGTTAGTTTTGTTACCATTATTACCTAACCTAACCTAACCTAACCTAAGTTATCGTTTTTATTGTCATTATCACCATCAAAACCATTGAAAATTATTGCTTTATGATTGTCTACTGCAATGGGATTATTGGTTTCATCGACGGAAGACGGTAAAAACTGCTACGAACATAGAGAGAGAGAGAGACAGAGACAGAGGGAGAGAGAGGGGGGGGGAGACAGAGATATATATATGGATAGAGAGAGAGAGAGAGAGAGAGAGAGAGCAATAGAGAGAGAGAGAGAGAGAAAAGAGAGAGAGAGAGAGAGAGAGAGAGAGAGAGAGAGAGGGAGAGAGAGAGAGAGAGAGAGAGAGAGAGAAAGAGAGCGCGAGAGAGAGAGCGAGAGAGAGAGAGAGAGAGAGAGAGGAGAGAGAGAGACAGACAGACAGACAGACAGACAGACAGACAGACAGACAGACAGACAGACAGAGAGGAGAGCAAGAGACAGACAGACAGACAGAGACAGAGGCAGAGAGAGGGAGAGAGACAGAGACAGAGAATGTATGAATGCCTTTACGTACACGCTTAATTCTGTGTGCGTTTTTCCGAGACCGCATGTGTGCCCAACCCTTTTCCTCCTGTCTGTGGAGATGCCTGATAAACCATAACAAAAGTATTAAATGTCATACCACGAGTTACAAGTTTGACATATGTTGCTCTTATATTTACGAATATAATAAAATGAACGTGAAAATATCTGAGCATAGACGAGAACAAAAACTACCAATAAATCTTTGAATGAAATTAATAGCACTAGTTTATAGATGTCATTATCAATGTTATTTATTTATTTTTTTTTAGAATAACCAAGATAACATCACGTTTAGGATATTTTGTTAGGTATTCATAATATATTTCTAGAAATATATTATACAGATAATTGTGCCTTGAAGACCACAAAAATATACTAGTGAATCATAGATAGAATATGGAATATAGATAAATGAATAAAAAAGATACTGAATGTAAACGTGGATATTAAAGAATAAGACAGACAAGAATAAATGATTTACACAGCACAGACCTTTGACTTTAACCAGAAATAAGATATTTGAGTATCCAAATCGACCACTTAAAAGGAAAAAAAATTCTTATAAATAAATGAACTGTATTGATGCTGAATGGCTGAAATCAACCCAATCAACTGGTCCCTTGGCTTCAGCTGACAGACCTAAATTATTTTTTTCCCGATCCGTATGTACCCTTTCGTGTGGAATTCATGACGAACAGATTGCAACAGGAATAACGAAGAGAATAACAAGAAAACACGAATATGCCGAAGGCCTTTTCGCTAATGCTTCGTCAACAGCATTAGCGAAAAGGCCTTCGGTATATTCTTGTGTTTTCTTGTCCTTCCCTTCGTTGTTCCTGTTGTAACCTTCCGTGTAATCCTGGTAAGAGAAGCGAGCCAATACCTGCGACTGATAACGTTACTTGCTCCATTCTGTGGAAGTAGTTATGACGTAACTACCTATTTTACACCATAATAGCCCTATTGAAGTGCAGTGACGAACAAGTCTTTTAATGAAGCTTCGAATCTGTCTTACCCTACTCCAAAAGAGTAGTATTTGAGCATGTTTTGCAAGAGTTTCGACCGTGACTGTACATAACACAGGCGCTGAGAGGAATACAATGGGTGGCTCTCTTCCATGCTGACTTAGGGATAGGCAACACGAGACCTATGATACGTGAAAGATTGAGCATGATGATACATACTGCACATGATTTATGTTGTTTACGAGGGTCTTCCCACGTCTGATGACTGTCGCTTGAGAAACATACTACACATGACTTTAGGTCCACGAGAAACACACTGTTCTTGGTCCATGTTACGTACTGCACGCAATTCATGTTGTCTCGGAGGAACTTACCGTCTCCGAAAAAGTGTCTCAGAAGAAACATACCTTTTCGTCGCCTTTTTGTCTTTATTTTCTTCTTCTCTTTCTTCTCTTTCTTCTTCATCGTCCTATTTTATCATAGCAATAAGACATTACATTCATTACGGTGTTTCAGAAGGACCATCTACTTCTAAAAAAAACGCCTAACGAGACACATACAACACACAACACCACGGTTCGTAAGAGACACACCATCTATACCCGCATTGCACGAGCAACAAACTACACCCGACCTATGTTGCATGATAAAGGCATAGCACGAGCTGAGTCATGAGATCTGCCATGTTGCGAAGGAAATTCCAAGACAGTATCTCGCACCGGGATCAACATCGAGCGCCGCGGATGTTGAAAGCTGCAACATTTTAGTATCGGAGAACTGGAGTCTGTGATTTGCAATAAGGTTGATAATGTGGAGCAGTTTTTGTGTACTGGCCGACTTTCTTGTTTATATGTATATTATATTGTGTGTGTGTGTTAGTGTGTGTGTGTGTGTGTGTGTCTGTGTGTCTGTGTGTGTGTGCATATATATATACATACATATATAATATATATATATATATATATATATATATATATATATATATATATATATATATATATATATATATATATATATATATATATATATATATATATATATATATATATATATATACATATATATATACATATATATATATATATATATATACATAATATATATTATATATATATATATATGTATTATGTATGTTATGTATATAATCTTCTCTTCTCATTTATTCACCTTATTATCATTTCCTTCTTTCTTTACCACCCAACCTCCTTATTATTCCTAATTTCTCCCTCTCCTCCATCTTCTCTCTTTCCCTTTCTTTCCCTCTACTTCGTCCCTCCTTCATTCCCTCCAATATCTTCCTTTTCCTGCTTCTCTTCCCTCCATCTCTCTCCTTCCTCCTTTCTTCCTTCCCTCCCTCTTCTTCCTCTCTTTCCCTCCCTCCTTCCCTCCCTCTTCTTCCCTCCTCCCTCCCTCCTCTCTTCTGAAAGTATTTATCCAACCTTTCTAATTCAATCATTGCATTTCAACATTGACTTAACTTCTATTGCAGTTATGGATTACCCTTTTCTCGATC
>NW_020871785.1:100561-114725 GCF_003789085.1 Penaeus vannamei
TGTGTGTGTGTGTGTGTGTGTGTGTGTGTGTGTGTGTGTGTGTGTGTGTGTGTGTGTGTGTTGTGTGTGTGTGTGTGTGTGTGTGTGTGTGTGTGTGCGTGGTGTGTGTGTGTGTGTGTGTGTGTGGTGTGTGTTAAAGTATGTATGCATATATACTGGCTGCTATCACTGTTTATCAGCCATCACTGCCATTACCATTGCTATTATCATCCCTTTTATCACTGTCATTACATTTTATCCTCATAACCATCATCGCGATTGTTATCATAGCTGTAACAAGGCAATCATTATCTTTTCTATTACTATTCACGTCGTCACTTTTCATTTGTTTTTGTCTTTGTTTTTGTTGTCGTTGTTTTCTTTGTTTATATCATTTATTCATTTCAATTTTTGTCATGACATACCCCGTCTCCATTAAGATAGTAAGCATAATGCCAGCCAAACCAATCAAATGAAAGTATATCAGATTTATTGTATTACAGCAGGTCTGTTTCTAGTACTGTTCAATTTATCAATATCGTATCATTTATATATATCGTTTCATGTAGTTTTGTATTTGCTATATCTACTCTTTATCATTTTCCTGTTCTGATTTATTTATCAAATTTATTTTCATAGCATTTTCTTGGTAAGTGATATAATAAATTGATCAAGGATGTAATAAATAAAGGATGAATATCAGTGATTATTATGGTTAACAACCAAAAAGATTTTTTTTAATGATAAAAATATCAATGTGATTAGATGTGATATTTTCATCCATCATTTCTCTCTCTCTCTCTCTCTCTCTCTCTCTCTCTCTCTCTCTCTCCTCTCTCTATATATAATATATATATATATATATATATATATATATATATATATATATATATATATATATATATATATATATATATATATATATATAAAGATAAAAAATTAAACAAATTCTTTCCTTTTCTTTTTCATTTCTTTAATATCAAAATTAGCTTTGCGCAATACATCATTTTATTGATGTTACTCTTCTTCATTTTCTCTGTCACATGCATCATCGTTTTATGCTTTTTATGCCTTTCTCTATCTCTGTGGCGTGTAATTACTGAAGCGCCATTCCCTTTTCCGCTTTTTCTCCCCTTTTTGTTTGTTTTTTTGCAGTTTTCTGATTGTATATATATATATATATATATATAATATATATATATATATATATATATATATATATATATATATATATATATGTATGTATGTACATATATATATATATATATATATATATATATATATATATATATATATATATATATATATATATATATATATTACATACATACATATATATATATATAATATATATATATATATATATATATATATATATATATATATATATATATATATACATATACATATATATATATATATATATATATATATATATATATATATATATATATATATATATATATATTAATGTATATATATTGCATGCATGTGTGAGCATAGAGAGAGAGAGAGAGAGAGAGAGAGAGAGAAGAGAGAGAGAGAGAGAGAGAGAGAAGAGAGAGAGAAGAGAAGAAGAGACAGACAGACAGACAACAGAAATAGATTAATATTCACTGGCAAAGAAATAAAACATAATGAGAATTCCTATTTTTATTTTTATAGTAAATATATACAAATATTCACAATATATATATATACAAAATAGGCAGTTTACATGGTTTAAAAATTAATTTACACGATATAAATGTCAGTACAATAAAATTATCAAAATACATACAAACAGACATGAAGGTAAATAAATTAATATAACAGTAATAATATGATAATAATAAAAATAATAATAATATAATAATAATAATAATAATAATAATAATAATAATAATAATAATAATAATAATAATAATAATAATAATAATAATAATAATAATAATAATAATAATGTAATAATAATAATAATAATAATAATAATAATAATAATAATAATAAAAATAATAATAATGATAATTCATAATAACAATAACAATAACAATAACAAATTAACAAAAGTAATCAAATAACAATGATAAAAGGATAACCATCATAATCTCAATAATAATCATAATAACAATAACAAAAATCATAATAATATAGGATATGAATAATAATAATAATAACAATAATAGTAATAATAACAATAGTAAGAATAATCAAAGATAAAAATAGAATAGCATTAATAACCAAAATAAAAAAAATGATAATGACATTTAAAAAAAAAAAAAAAAAAAAATTGAAAAAACTCTTCTCAAACTCTTTTTTTCCACAGTCAAAAACATCCTTTGAGGATTTTTTTTATATATACCCTGTATTTTGGTCGTTCTTGGTGCATCGTTGCCAAGGTTGGCTTCCCGCGTTTGCAACACTGGTGAGGCTCGGGGTGGGAGGGGGTAGAGGGGAGGGGAAGGGGAGGGGGGGAGGAGGCACAGCTTTTGGAAGAATTGTAGTGATGATGATGGTGGTGATGGTGATGGTGGTGAGGATGGTTTAGTGATGGGCGAGGGCGTGGTGCGGGCGGCCCCGTGGGCGGATTGGACACTGACGGCTCTGCGCTGCCCGTCTCTCTTGTCCGTAGACGAGTCCGTGAGTCGTGAGTCGTGGGCCGCGAGGTGAGTGAGTGTGAGTCGAGAAGACGGGGGCGGGGGGAGGGAGAGGGGGGGGGCGCTCGAGGGGGGTGATTATCCGTTCATGATGTCCTCGATCATGAAGCCTTTCTTCTTGGGCCTCTCGGGCGGGTGCGGCGGGTAGGGCGGGCGCGGGCGGCCCATGGCCCCGCCGCCCATGTGCAGCGGCGCCTGCACGCCCATGACGGCGGGCGGCGCCCCGGAGGGCCCGGCGCCGCCCAGGACCTGCTCGATGGGCCGCTTGAGGTCGTGCGGCGCCGCCCGGAAGTGCGAGGCGGGCGGCCCCGCGCCCCCGCCGCCCACCACGGGGTAGAAGCCGTGGCCGTGGCTGTAGAGTGACGTGACGTGGGCGTGCGGCGCGAGGAGGGTCTCGGGGCGGCGCCCCGTGCGGCCCCGACATGCCGGAGTCCCTGCTGCTGTTGCTGCCGTGGGCGGCGTGCGGGCCGTGGGCGCCCGGGTCGTGCGTCGCGACGTGGGCGGTGTGGGCGTGCGTGGCGTGGCGGGCGGCGCGCGGCGAGGGCGGCGTGCGCCAGGGAGGCGTGGGCGAGCGGCGCGTGGGCGGGGTGCAGGTCGGCGCCGTGCATGTCCTGCGCGCGGAGGGCGGACACGCGGTGGTCGGCGGGCTCGTCGCCGCCCTCGTCGTCGTCGTCGTCCAGCTCCTCCTCGACGTCCTCCTCGTCGTCCGCCTTCTCCGCCTCGTAGAAGCCGTAGGCGTCGTCGGGGCGGCCCGGGTCGATCTCCTCGTCCTCGTCGTCGTCGTCGGCCTCGTCCTCCGCCTCGTCGTCGTCGAGGTCCGCGCGCCGTCGCCCGCTCGCAGAGGGCGAGCGAGGGCGTCGAGGACGAGCCCGAGGCCGCGAGGTCGTCGTGGGCGGCGCCCTTGGCCTCTCGGCCTCCTTGTCGGCCGGCAGGTGGCCGCCGATGGAGTGCGTGAGCATGTGGCGCCGCAGGTCGCAGTTCCTCCTGAAGACGGCGCTGCAGGTGGCGCACTTGTACGGCTTGAGGTCCGTGTGCGTGAGCAGGTGCGTCTTCAGGTTGCTGCGCTGGTTGAAGCCCTGCCGCAGGTGGGGCACTTGCGGCGACTCCTCCATGTGCAGGATCTTTGTGGACGGCGAGGGTGCGGCTCTGGCAGAAGCCCTTGCCGCACTCGCCGCACTTGAAGGGCTTCTCCTTGCTGTGGATGTACCTGCGGGGGAGAAGGCGGTCAGACGGGCGGGAAAAGAGAAGAGAAGAGATGGAAAATGAAGAGAAAGATGGAAATGAAGAGGATAACAAGGATAAAAATAACGACGATGATGATGACGGAGAGAAAATATTAACACTAAGAATGTGTACCAAGACTGGGTGTTCCCGCGGGGGAGACGTGTGGGTCGGGGAAGGCCACAGGGGGACGAAGGGGAGAATGACACCGGTATAAATGGTGATTATTTGGGGGAAAGTGATGAAGACGATGAAGCAAATGTTGAAAATCGTGATGATGATGAAAATAAAGAAATTATGATGATGGTAAGAATAGTAATAATTAATTATTATTATAATCGAAAAAATAATATTAATAGAAACAGTGTCAGTATCGATAAAAATAATAGCAATATCAATAAAAACAATAATGACAGCAATAAAATAATTACAATCATAACAAAAAAAAGAAAGAAAGAGCGAAGGGGAATGCAAAAAATAATAAATAACAATAACAAGAGCAATAACAACAATAAAACTTAACGAGAAAATTCCAGAGAGCTTTCCCCCCTCCCCACCTCCTCCTCCTCCCCTCCCCCTCCCCCTCCTTCCCTCTCCCTCTCCCTCTCCTTCCCCCCCTCTCTCCCTCTCCCCCTTCTCCTCTCCCCGTCCTCCTCCTCTTCCTCCTCCCTCTCTCCCTCTCCCCCCTTCTCCTTCTCCCCCCTCCCCTCCTTCCCTCTCCTCTCCCTCTCCTTCCTCCTCCTCCTCCTCCTCCTCCTCCTCTACCTCTCCTACTCTCCCACCACCTCTCACTCCCCCCCCCCCCACTGCCTGAGGCCACAATCCCCCCCATCCTACCCCCCATCACCCTTCCCTGGCGTGAAGGAGTTTCAAATGCGGGTTTAATATTAGTAGCCTTAGAACAATATATATTTATTTATTTTCCTTTCTTGTCTTTCTTTATTTCTTTATCACAAAAAATGTAAATGTCTAAACAAAGCAGAGAAGAGGAGAGAGAGAGAGAGAGAGAGAAGAGAGAGAGACAGACAGAGAGACAGACAGACAGACAGACAGACAGACAGACCGATAGACAGACAGACAGACAGACAGAGAAAGAGAGAGAGAGAGAGAGACGAAAGGTCAGACAAACACACAATGAGAGAGACAGGAATAAAAATCGAGACAAGAGCGGATGGAAGAACAGAGGAGAGAAAATGAGAAAAGCGGAACGAAGCATAAATACAGGAGAGAAAATAAATAAAAAAGAAAAGAAAAAGTGAAGGAAAAATTAAAGGAAAAGGATGAAAATAGAAAAGAAACAAGGAAGATAAAAAAAAAAAAAAAATACAAGAATTAAAAAACACAAAAACAAAAGATAAAGAAAATAAAAAAATGAGAATGAATTAAAGAAAACAAAATGAAAAAGACGAAAGAGAAGGAAATATATATATATATAAATATTTTACGCTCACCTGCACCGCTTGCCCAGATCCTCCTCAAGGTCTTTCTATTAACCTCCGATAGATAGATGGATTGATGGTTCCACGATAGATAAACAGATTACGATCCATGATAGATTGAATAGATTGTTAGATCCCCGATAGACAGATAGATAGATAGGGGCACAGGCAGATAGATGGGTTTGAAGAGAAAGAACTATTGCATGGGTCTCTGATAGATAAATCGATTGATAGATCCCCGATATTTATAAATAAATAGATAAATAAATAAATAATAGATATATATATATATATATATATATATATATATATATCATCGACAGCCCAACAACACGTGTTATGATGATGAGTAATAATAATAAACACCCACATAATAGATAATATATCAATAATAACACCTATAATAATAATAATAATGATAATAATATAAAATGATAATAATAATAATAATAAAATATAATAATAAATAATAATAATAATAATAATAATAATAATAATAATAATTATAATAATAACAATAATAAATAATAATAATAATAATAACAATAATAATAATAATAAAACAACAATAATAACAAGACGATCAATAATAATGGAAATAATGCCACACAAAACAGAGCTCCATTTACAGAAAAAAAAAAACATTAAACCCAAAAAAAGCGATTCTCCACACTCGCCTTCTCCCCCCCACCCCACCCCCACCCCCGCCCCACCGCACCCTCCCCTCCCCTCCCCTATATAAGGCTAGACAAAGGACACCGTATATATTATCATTAATAAGGCAACGTTCTTATTCAATCTCCTATTATTTTGCAACAATATGGAAGTGTTGTGGTGTGTGATAACTTTGTTTTTTTATGATTCTCTCTTTCTCTCTCTCACTCTCTTTTTCTCTTATTATTCAATATTTTATGTTTTAAAAATACGTTGTCCTTTCTAATCCTTCACCTGCCTCTTTTCTCCTTTCTTCTTTTCCTTATTCTCATTTCTTCTTCTTCTTCTTCTTCTTCTTTTTCTCCTTCTCCTCCTTCTCTCTCTCCTCTTCTCTCCTCCTCCTCCTCCTCCTCCTCCTCTTCTTCTTCTTCTCCTTGTTGTTGTTGTTGTGTTGTTGTTGTTGTTCTTCTTCTTCTTCTTCTTCTTTTCTTCTTCTTTTCTTCTTTCTTCTTCTTCTTCTTCTTCTTTTCTTCTTTTCTTTCTTTTTCTTTTTCTTTTTCTTTTTCTTTTTTTTCTTTTCTTTTTTCTTTTTCTTTTCTTCTTTTTCTTCTTCTTCTTCTTCTTCTCCTCTTCTCTTCCTCTTCTTCTTCTTCTTTCTTCTTCTTCTTCTTCTTCTTCTTCTTCCTCTTGTTGTTTTGTTGTTGTTGTTTTGTTGTTCTTCTTCTCTTCTTCTCTTCTTTTCTTCTTCTTCTTTTTTCTTTCTTCTTCTTCTTCTTCTTCTTCTTCTTCTTCTTCTTCTCCTCCTCCTCCTTCTTCCTCCTCCTCCTCCTCCTCCTCTCCTCCTCCCTCCTCCTCCTCCTCCTCCTCCTCCTCCTCCTCCTCCTCCTCCTCCTCCTCCCTCCTCCTTTGCCTAAAGCCGTCTCCGATTCCATGAAAGGCTTTGCGAAGACGTGCAATCACCAAGGGCGTGTTCGTTTCCTGGCATTTGGCTTGTCAAACGCCGAGACGCGAGGGTAATATACACGAACACTTAATATGGCTAAGTGCTCGGGCCATAATGGGGTTTCGATATGGAGCCGAAGTCAGGGTCGACGTCAACTCTCCATAAGGTTCGGAGAAGTAGAAACACCCAAATTGTGTGGAACTTTTTTCTCGATTTTTTTCTCTTTTTTATGTAAATGATTTTCGAATATGGTAAAGTTTTCCATGTATAGGCGCGCGTTTGTGTGTGTGTGTGTGTGTTGTGTGTGTTGTGTGTGTGTGTGTGTGTGTGTGTGTGTGTGTGTGTGTGTGTGTGTGTGTGTGTGTGTGTGTGTGTGTGTGTGTGTGTGTGTGTGTGTGTGTGAAAATAGAAATAGAAAATACAAAAAAAGGGCAAAAATGTAAATAATCCAACAGTAATAATAATGTTAATCATAATAAGGTTGATGGTAATGAAAATAACAACAACAGCGTTAACAATTTCAATTACAAAACAACATAATAACAATAATAATAATAATAATAATAATAATAATAATAGCAATAAAATATAATAATAATACAATAATAATAAACAACAACAGCATAACAATAATTCCAATACTATCAACAAAAAAATAATAGTAAAAATAACAAAGCCATTATCATTATCATAATCTTTATAATAAATATTATCATTCTTATTATTATCATTATCATTATTTTCATTATCATTATTATTATCATCATCATCATTACTATTATTATTATTTTCATTAAAATAATAATTATTATTATTGTTTATTATGATTATCATTATCATTATTATTATCATTATTATAACTATCATTATTATCTTTATTATCATCTTCACTATCAGAATCATTATCGTTACCATTATCAGTATCATAATCATCATTATTATCATCGTCAATATTATCATCGTTTACCATTACATTTACCACAAGCTTATAATAATAGTAACAACAGAGAAAGAGAGAGAGAGGAGAGAGAGAGAGAGAGAGAGAGAGAGAGAGAGGAGAGAGAGAGAGAGAGAGAGAGAGAGAGAGAGAGAGAGAGAGAGAGAGAAAAGAAAGAATAAAAGAAAGAGAAGAGAGAAAAGAGAATAGAGAGATAGATAGATAGAGAGAGAGAGAGAGAGAGAGAGAGAGAGAGAGAGAGAGAGAGAGAGAGAGAGAGAGAGCGAACAGAAGAGAGGGAGAGACGAAGGAAGGTACAGAAAAAAAAAATCAGACAAAAAATCGAAAAAAAGAGTACATACCATCCTTCCAAACCATTCTGACCCTTATGCCCTACCACAATAAGACTCACCAACATCCCTTTGACGAAAAAAGGGTAATGAGACAATACCACAGCCGAGCGAAGGAATAACCACCCTTAGGAACGGACGCCCCAAGGCTCAGAATAGCTTGCCTTCCACCTCATTTTCCTCTCGTCTCATGATAAAGTAACATGACTTTGGTAATTCAAATAATCTTGATACACGAATTAAATATGGAGAAAAGTGCTGAGTCATCTTTGTAACAATCGAAGTCGCTTGTCATTGCTTTGTGAGGCTCCGAGGCTTTTCTTCCCGCCTCCGCTGCTTCTTCTTCTTCTTCGTCTTCGTCTTCGTCTTCTTCGTCTTTCTTCTTCTTCTTCTCTTCTTTTTCTTCTTCGTCTTCTTCTTCTCTTCTTCTTCTTCTTCTTCTTCTTCTTCTTCTTCTTCTCTTTTCTCTTCTTCTTTTCTTTCTTCTTCTTTTCTTCTTCTTCTTCTTCTTCTTTTTCTTCTTTTTCTTCTTCTCTTCTTTTCTTTTCTTCTTCTTCTTTTTTCTTCTTTCTTTTTCTTCTTCTTCTCTTCTCTTTCTTCTTCCTCTTCAATTTTCTTCCTCTTTTTCCTTCCTCTTCTTTCTTTCTTTTTCTTCTCTTTTCTTCTTCTTCGTCATCCTCTTTTTCTTCTTTTTCTTCATTTTCTTCTTCTTTCGCTCTTTATTTGTCCTCCTTCTTTTTCTTCTCCGCCTCCCTTTTCTTCATTTATCATATTTTCTTCATATTATTATTCATTATCATTATTTGTTCTATTTCCAATTATCTCAACATATTTCTTATGTTCTTCTTATTCTTCTTCATATTCTTCATCATTATCGCTATGGTTTCTTCATATTTTTTCTCTCTTGTCTGTATTTCTTCATCTCCTTTCTTCCTTTCATTTTTCTCTTCATTTCTTCATCTTATTCATATCCCCCACTTTCATCAAAATTTACTTCATATTCTTTTTATCAAAATCACCTCTTCATTATTCTCATTATCATCTATTCTTCTTCCTCTTCTTCTCGTCATTATCATCATTTTCATCTAATTCTTCTTGTTCTTCCTCCCCTTCCGTTATTACTATTGATTTTATAAGATTAATTATATTTTCTCTATGGTATTAAGATCACTATCATACTCATTTTATTATCATTATTATTATTCTCCTCATCATCATCATTATTATCATAGTTACGATAGTAACAATCAATAATAATAATAATAATAGTAATAATAACAATAATAATAACGATAATAATATACTTAATAATATTGATGATAATGATATATTATAATTATTAATAATAATAATAAAATATATAAGTAATGAAATAATATAATAATAATAATGAATGATAATACAATAACAATAACAATAAATAAATAATTAATAATAAGAAAAGAAGAAGAAGAAGAAGGAGGAGGAGGTGGGGAAGGAGGTCGCTAAGGGTAGTAGGGAGGGAGGGGGGGTTATGAGGAGGTGGCCGCAGGTGGACGCAGCAGAGGATAAAGGGATATGAGGCGGTATATATGAGGGTGATGAGGCGACCGCTGGGCTCTTATTTTCTTTCTTATTATATCATTTTTTTTTTAACATTTCTGTCGTTATTTTTATTCTTTTTTTCTTCTTTGTTTCTTTCTTTTCTTTCTCTTCATGATCCTTCTCTCTCCATCCACCTTCCCTTTCTTCCACACTCTCCCTCCCCTCCCCCCCCCCCCTACCTCCCCCTCCCTTTCTACCCCCCACCCCTACCCCCACAGATCCACTCCGTCACGATTAGGCATCCGCCTCCCGCCTTCCCCCCTCCCCCTCCGCCCTTCCCTCCCCTCCCCCTAACCCCCTCCTCCCCTCCCCTCCCTTCCCCCTCCCCCCTTCCCCCCTCCAAGACTGCTTGAGCTTCCGGTGCTTTTCAGTCTCTCTTTTCAAAACGTCTTGAGGATTTTAATGAAAGGAGGAATTTGGTAATGTGGATGGTGGTGATTATCATAAATGATAGTGATAACGATAATGATAATAATGTAAATGAATAGAATTAATGGTTATAATAACAACAATAACAATAATAAATAATGATAATGATTAAATAATAACTAATAATATCAATTATTAATAATGAAGGTGATAAATAGACAATAAATAATAATAACAACAACAAAAAAAACAAAAAACAATAACAACAAACAATAATAATAATAACAATAATGAATTTAACAGTCATCATAATATACTAGTTTAATAATAACAATTAAGAAAAACAATCCAATAACAATCTGAAATGAGAATCCATAATTTCTTTTTTATTCTCCATAGTTCTGAAATCCTTCGCGCAGCTTTCTTTGGAATAGGATTCAAACCTATTAATTTTCTTTTTTTCTTTTCATGTTCGTCTTCTTCTGTTTCTTCTTTCTTCTGTTTATCTACGATATTTTTCCTTTCCCTCGTGATTTTTCTTTTTTTTTTTGTCTTTTTTTTTTTTCTAATTCTAATTTCCATTCTCCTTCTTCCTCTTTTCTTCTTCTTCTTCTTCTCTTCTTCCTCCTCCTCCTCCTCCTTATTCTTCTCCTGTCTTTTCCTCCTGTTTCCTCTGCCGTTTCAATTTTTCCCCAATTACCCCCTTCCAGCTACCCTCTCCATCCCCCTTCCTCTACCTTTCCCTTCTCGTTCCCTTCCCTCTTCTCCTTTCTCTCCTTCCTCTTCCCTCCCCCTTTCCCCTTCAATACTCCCCCCCTCCAGTTTCCTCCCCTCCCCTCTCCCTTTCCATAACCTCTTTCTCTCTTCCCCACCCCCCCCGTCCCCCTTCACAACTCCCTCGTCCACCCACCCATCCACCTCCCCTCCCCCTCTTCCCCCCACACCCTTCCCCCTTCCTCTCACCCCCTCCCCCTCACACCCTTTCCCCCTTCCACAACCCCTCTCCCCCCCTTCCCCCCCTCCCCCCTCCACCCCATTCCCCCCACTTTCCACAACCCTCCATCCCCCCTCCCTCCATCACCCTTCCTCCACTTCCCCCCTCCCCTCTCTCCCCCCCTTCCACAAACCCTTCCTCCCCCTTCCCCCCCCCCCCCCGTCCGCCTCCGTAAACATCTACGCTAACACGCATCGTTTCCGGGGGGGGGGGATCCGGGGGGGTCCGGGGGTCCGTCCAAGCTGAATAATCGCCTGCTGACCTCGAGCTGTCAGCCAGATGAGAGCCACTGCTGCGTGGCGGGAATTCTGATTGGTGCTCGGGTTCGCTCCCTCGCCCCTCGCCCCCGGGTTGGAGGGAAATCGGCGGGCACCATGGGGTGGAGGGAGGAGGAGGGAAGGTGGAGGGAGGAGGGAGGGAGGGAGGGAGGAGGGGAGGGAGAGAGGGAGGGAGTGGAGGGAGGGAGGGGGGAGGGAGGGAGGGAGGGAGAGGGAGGTGGAGGGAGGAGGGAGGGAGGGAGGGGGGGGTGGAGAGAGGGAGGAGAGGGGGGGAAAAGGCCTAATGGGTCTATATATAACATATGTACGGGCGTGAATCTGCATACATATATAGGTGTGTCTCTGTGGGTGGTTAAGGTGTAGGATTTATTTTCTTTCTAATTGTTTTATTATTTCTATTATTTCTAGTTTTATCTTGTTTTCTCTCTCATTTTATGGCTTGTTATTGTTTACTCATTTTTTTTGCTTATTCTTTTTCTTATTTCTATTCCCTGTCCTTGATTTTCTCTTTTCGCTTTCTTTTTCTTTGTCTTGTTCCTTTCTTTTCTTCATATATTGTTCTTTCTTCTTTATTTCATTTTCTCTTACCTTTCTTATTTTTATTATCTCTTCTTTCTTATTTCTCTTTCTTCTTTTATCATCATCAATTTTCGATCACCACGCTAACCAAAAAAATAAATAAATAAATAAATAAATAGATGAATAAAACCTCCTATTTTCGATCACCACGCTACACCAAAAATAAATAAATAAATAAATAAATAAGTAAATAAATAAATAGATGAATAAAACCTCCTATTTTCGAATCACCACGCTACACCAAAAATAAATAAATAAAAAATAAATAATAAATAGATGAATAAAACCTCCTATTTTCGATCACCACGCTAACACCAAAAAATAAATAAATAAATAAATAAATAAATCGATTAATAAAACTCCTATTTTCGATCACCACGCTACACCAAAAAATAAATAAAAAATAATATAAATAAAATAAATAATAATAGAAATAAAACCTCCATTTTCGATCACCACGCTAAATAAATAATAAATAAATAAAAATAAATAAATAAGATGAATAACCTCCTATTCCTATTACCACGCTACAAAAAAAAAAATAAATGAATGAATAAATATAGATGAATAAAACCTCCTATTTTCGATCACCACGCTACACCAAAAAAATAAATAAATAAATAAATAAATAAATAAATAGATGAATAAAACCTCCTATTTTCGATCACCACGCTACACCAATAAATAAATAAATAAATAAAATAAATAAAATAAATAAATAAATAAACCTATTTCCTATTACCACGCTACACCCAAATAATAATAATAATAATAATAATAATAATAATAATAATAATAATAATAATAATAATAATAATAATAATAATAATAATTAATAAATAGATGAATAAAACCTCCTATTTTCGATCACCACGCTACACCTAAAAAATATAATAAATAAATAAATAAAATCAATAGATGAATAAAACCTCCTACACCACAAAACGCGAAAAAGGGAGAGTTCTCCGATATATCAATCATATTATTAAACGATTTTTTTATCTTGATAAAGAATTCAAATAAGGATTAATCTGCCGAGATCGGTAACGGAGGAATGACTCAGCTATTTTGAGCTATTTTTCCTTTTTTTTTTTTATCGTGAATGAATAAGGATCCGAGGAATACACGGAAAGAATATGTAAATGTGTCAGGTAGTATTGTGTGTGTTGTGTGTGTGTGTGTGGTGTGTGTGTGTGTGTGTGTGTGTGTGTGGGTGTGTGGTGTGTGTGAGTGATTTGTGTGTGTGTGTTGTATGTGTGTGTGTGTGTGGTGTGGTGATGTTGTGTGTGTGTGTTGTGTGTGTGGAGTGTCGTGAGTGTTGTGTGTGTGTGTGTGTGTGTGTGTGTGTGTGTGTGTGTGTGTGTGTGATGTGTGTGTGTGTGTGTGTGGTGTGTGTGTGTGTGTGTGTGTGTAACTACTATCTGTCTATCTACTTATCTATCTATCCAATCTATCCATCTATCCACATATCCATCTTATCCATCTATAAAAATATCCATCTAATCTATCTATATTATCTATCATATCTATACATATATTATATATTTATATCATATATATAATATAATACATATATACGAACAAGAGTGCAATGATAAATAAGAAAGAAAGAACAGAATTACTAATTGAAAAGCGAAAACTAACGCAGTAATAAAAAGAAAATAATTTAAAAACAAACAGAAATACAATGATGAAATGATGATGATGATGATAATGAAACTAGTGATAGCATAAAACTAAAATCCTTTTTTAACAGAAAACCAAGCAAAGATTTTTTTTTTAATAATAATAAATGAATAATAAAAAAACAAACCACGGCCGGCGCAAGCGCCAGTGGCGACGCGACTCACTTGTGGTCCCTGAGGTGGTCTGCCTGCGAAGGCCTTGCCGCAGAACGTCGCAGGGGAAGGGCCGCTCGGTCCGTGTGCGTCCGCTCGTGATGGAGCAGGGTTGTAGCTCTTTGTGAAGAAGTGGCGCGAGCAGTACTTGCAGATGAACTGCTTCTTGGGCCGCGCCGCCCGCCCGGACACGCGCAGGAGCCGCCGGTCGAAGATGCCCGGGAGGAGCGGGTTGCCATGCCAGGCTGGGCACCCCAGGGGCGGCATGGAGTGGCCCAGGGGCGGCAGCACGTGCGGCGGCCAGGTCCCCAGCTGGCGCCCCGGCCCCGCCTCGGCAGCTGCGGGCCGCCGTGGGGTCCTCTG
>NW_020871785.1:114825-117325 GCF_003789085.1 Penaeus vannamei
TGTATAAACCTTTAACATGACTTGCTTCTGTCTCTCTCTCTCTCTCTCTCTCTCTCTCTCTCTCTCTCTCTCTCTCTCTCTCTCTCTCTCTCTCTCTCTCTCTCTCTCTCTCTCTCTCTCTCTCTCTCTCTCTCTCTCTCTCTCTCTCTCTCTCTCTCTCTCTCTCTCTCTCTCTCTCTCTCTCTCTCTCTCTCTCTCTCTCTCTCTCTCTCTCTCTCTCTTCTCTCCTCTCTCTCTCTCTCTCTCTCTCTCCGTCACCTCATAATGGTCTTGTTGTGAGATTTGTAAACCGATAAAACAATTATTTGATAGCCTTATGTTATAATCTTTTATGTATTTTCTTATTTACTGATTACATTCCAGTGTTTTTTAATGTCATCAGTTTACTTTATGCCTTTGAACATTCCATGAATTATTTCGGCCCTTATAAAGAGCAATTTCATTATATTGATATTTCCATTGACAGATAGATTGATATAGATAAACGCGTGTGTGTGTTTTGTTTTTCTTTTGTGTTTGTGTGTGTGTTTGTTTGTGTGTATGCGTTTAATGTGTGTGTGTGTGTGTGTGTGTTGTTTATGCGTTAATGTGTGTTGTTGTGTGTTTATGTGTTTAATGTACGTGTGTTTTGTTTGTTTAATGTGTTGTGTAATTACCATATTATTGATATAGTTATGCTAAACGAGGTGCCAACCAAGAATATCAACAGACTCTCCAAAAGTGCCGCCTAACCCCACCCCCCCCCACCCCACCCACCCCCAAGTGCAGTCATCGAGGCGAGGCATCCCCCACCCCACCCACCCCCGCCCCCCACCCCCCACCCACCCCGCTCTCCTTGGCGCTGTTATCCTTTGATCTAAAAACAACACGAGAGAAAAGTTGCAAGGGGCCTGTCGAGAGCGCCCTGCAACAACCCGTCATCAAACAGTGATTGACTATCCTCTGCAATGAGCACACTCGCCCCGACCCTATCACCCGATTACACGATCGTCCCGAATTATTAAACCATTTGATTGTCCGAATTACAGAAACGGCGATTTGCGAACCGTAAATTATCAAAAACAATAACCTATGATTCCCCCGGTCGCGGTTGTGACGTTTGCGAGGAGCCCCCGTGGTAATGGCCGGGGCCGCTCGGGCGAACCGCGAAGGCGTCGGCGATTCCAGGCCACCCCGGTTCACGAGTCCCGGCGATAAGGGTGGTTTTCGAACCCCTTTAGCCCTCTGTCGTGACCTCTGCGTCGATATCGAGCGTAGCGCCCTCTTTCGTCGAGGCTTCCAGTGCACAGTTTCTGGAACCTTCGGCGGCACTCGGGCTCGACGCGCGCCCGGCCGGGAGAGGCGACGGCGCCCTCCGCGGGTGCCAGCGCCTTCGACCATCCGGGCGGCTGCCGCTTAGCCCTCTCTTGGCCCCGCGTTCCCCCTCCCCCCCCCCCCCCGACGCCCAAATCACATTGTGACGGGAGGCTTAAATGCTAAGCCTTTACCAGTGTATCATTTAGCCCCGACTCGCCGACGATGACTCTGGAGGCGGGCCTGTCCTTCCCCCCGTTTGCGGTCGCTTCTTCTCCGGATCGTCCGCCGCGGCCCGAGATCGATAGCATGTGGGAAAAGGGACGATTTAACGATTATAATTGCCAATTTTGTCAGAAATATGTAATTGGACCCTAAATGGTACGTATTGTAATGGCAGCTGTGACCGCTTACCTGTGACCAGCCTAAAAACACTGGGGGTTGCCAACTAGGGCCTTTTTTCCCTCCGCGTGTCATTTCCCGTCCGGCCTCCTGGCGGCGCCGAAGCAACCGCCCTTTCCCTTCTCTCGCCCTTGTCACGCCTCGTCACCCTCTCTCCAACAGAAACAGAATAAAAAGGGACACAGCAAGGACACGATAGAGAAATAGACACATAGGAGGAGGCGAGAGAGAGCGAACGCGGCGCCCACCGGTCTCCTTTAAGGTTAATCACACACTTGTCAACATTCCTACCAGTAAACTCAACTTAAAGATATAATTTGATCTCCGGGTCTGACCAGATTGCTTGTCAGGAGACCGCGAGTCATTTTGTTTCGTCTGAGAAATTTATATGTATCTATCTCCTTCTCTCCGGGGGGAGGGGGAGGGAGGGAGGGAGGGAGGGAAGCGAAAGGGGGAAGAGAGTAGTAAATGGTGATTATTGACTTCTCCTTCTGTCTACTCTTCCTCGGCTTCGGTTCTTTATGTCGTCTTCGTTGGGGTTTCTCTTTCTGTCTTGTGATACGTTGTCCGTGTTCATGTTTTTGTCCTGGTTTTGTTTACGTTGTGTATCTTTTTTCCTGGGGATCCTTCAGTCGAATTAAAGATATGAAACGGATTTTATAAAGTATGCGTATCTATGTGTGTGTGTGCATATATATAATATATATATATATATATATATATATATATATATATATATATATATATATATATATATATATATATATATATATATATATATATATATATATATATATATATATTA
>NW_020871785.1:122325-124825 GCF_003789085.1 Penaeus vannamei
TTTTTTTTTCTCATCTGCTAATTTTTCTTTTCTCTTTTTTATAAAACGTTTTTTTCTCTATATATTTCTTGGATTTTGTGTTTCATTTAGATTGTTAAATTGCAATCGATTATAGGTTTATTATTATATTTTCTTCTTTTTTGGTCTTTATTTCGACTTCCTTCGTTCCCTTTCCCCTTCCATTCTATATTTGATTGGTCCTCTCTCTTTCTATCAACCTTCTTTCTCTCGTTCTCTCTAACTCAAAAAATCCGAGAGACCTAGTTTACACCGGTGATAAAAAAAATGGCGGAAAGACCAACGTCGAACATTTCAAAAGACGGTTAATAAAATACATAAACAGACGATCACGTTATTCTGGAGAGCATGGCGACACCCAAAGAATTTGTCGCACACTGCTACATTTTTGTCTGTTTCGCCAACGGTTAATTCTTTGGCAAACGACGTCAAACGAACCACTCTGCGGACGTCATAGGAGCTACTGTGCCAAGGTGGAGAGAGATAGAGAGAGAGAGGGAGAGAGAGAGAGAGAGAGTGTGTGTGTGAGAAAGAGAGAGAGGGGGAGAGAGAGAGAGTGTGTGTGTGTACTTCATCAGCAAGTGTAGTTTCTGTATTTCTATTTGTCTACATTTTTTATCATTCGTTACTCGCGTTTGCTTGTGTGTATTCTTTGCCTTTTTTTTATAAGTTACCGCATGCACGCGCGGTTACACTCAGAAACGCACACAGGCGCACATAAGACACACACAGGAGTACATAAAGATACACACAGACGCACATAAGAATACACAGACGAACATAAAGACACACACAGACGCACATAAAGACACACAAGACGACAACAAGCGCACATAAAGACACACACAGACGCACATAAAGACACACACAGACGCACATAAAGACACACACAGACGCACATAAAACGACACAAGACACACACAGACGCACATATAAAGACACACACAGACGCACATAAAGACATAAAGGACCACACACAGACGCACATAAGAACACACACAGACGCACATTAAAAGACACACACAGACGCACATTAAAGACACACACCAGACGCACATAGAAGACACACACAAAGACACGCACAGACTAAAAGAACACACACAGACGCACATAAAGACACAAACAGGCGCACATAAAAACACACACAGACGCACATAAAGACACACACAGGCGCACATAAAAACACACACAGACGCACATAAAGACACACACAGACGCACATAAAAAAACACACAAGACGCCACATAAAGACACATAAAGACACACACAGAGCACAATAACTAGTAACAACACACATGACGCAGACGCACATAAAGACGACATAAAGACACACACAGACGCACATAAGGACACACACAAGACGCACATAAAGACACACACAGAGCACATAAAGACACACACAGACGCACATAAGACACACACAGAAGCACATAAGACACACACAGCGCCACATAAAGACACCAACACACAGACACACACAGACGCACATTAAAGACACACACAGACGCACATAAAGACACACACAGGCACATAAAGACACACACAGACGCACATAAAGACACACC
Organism: Penaeus vannamei; assembly: GCF_003789085.1. Classification (NCBI taxonomy): domain Eukaryota; kingdom Metazoa; phylum Arthropoda; class Malacostraca; order Decapoda; family Penaeidae; genus Penaeus; species Penaeus vannamei. Next base: position 123,909 of record NW_020871785.1, read on the forward strand.
ACACACGCCATAAAGACACCACACAACACGCACATAAAGACACACACAGACGCACATGAAAGAAGACACATAAAGACACAAAGACAGACAAGCGCACATAAAACACACACAGACACGCACATAAAGACACACGACACACCACATACAGACGCACATAAAAGAGCACACACACAACACAACGCACATAAGACCAACCACATACGCCACATAAGACACACACAACGCACCATAAAGACAACACACAGACGCACATAAAGACACATTAAGACACACACAGACGCACATAAAACACACACAGACGCACATAAAAGACACACACAGACGCACATAAAGACACACACGAACGCACATAAGACACACAGACGCACATAAAGACACACACAGACACACACAGACGCACATAAAGACACACACAGACGCACATAAAGACACACACAGACGCACATAAAGACACACAAAGACACACACACACACACAGACGCACACATAAAGACAACCACACACGACGCCACATAAAGACACACACAGACGCACATAAAGACACACACAGACGCACATAAAGACACACACAGACGCACATAAAGACACACACAGACGCACATAAAGACACACACGACGCACCATAAGACACACACAGGCGCACATAAAGACACACACAGACGCACATAAAGACACACACACACGCACATAAAGACACACACAAACGCACATAAAGACACACACACACGCACATAAAGACTCACACACACGCACATAAAGACACACACACACGCACACATAAAGACCACACAACACACGACACATAAAGACACACAACACGCCACGACACACACACACGCACATAAAAGACACACACAGGCGCACATAAAAGAACACACACAGACGCACATAAAGACACACACAGACGCGCACATAAA
>NW_020871785.1:134825-137325 GCF_003789085.1 Penaeus vannamei
TATGGGGAGGTGGGGGCAAGTGGGGTGGTGTTGGGGGTGGATTATGGGAAGTTGGGGTGAGTGGGGTGGTGTTGGGGTGGGCTATAGAAAGGTGGATGTGGTGGTGTGATGTTGGGGATGGGTTGTGGGGAAGGTGGGGTGGCGTTGAGTGTGTTTGGTGGGAAAGGTGGTGTGGTGTTGGTGGTGGGTTATGGGGAGGTGAGAAAGGTGGGGTGGGCTATAGGAAGGTGGGTGTGGGGGGATGGTGTTGGGGTGGGTTGTGGGGAGGTGAAAGGTGGGTGGCTATAGGAAGGTGGGTGTGGGGGGGATGGTGTTGGCGGTGGGTTGTAGGGAGGTAGAAGAGGTGGGGTGATATTGGGGTGGGCCATGGGGAAGTGGGGGTGGGTTATGAGGAGGAAGAGTGGTAGGGGGTCTTAGGAGTGGGTGGTTGGGGTTAGGGAAATTTAGGATGGAGGAGATGCGGAAGGGGGGTAGGGGGGGTGAGAGAGAGAGAGCGAGAGAGTGCGTGTGGTGTGAGTGAGAGGGAGACAGACAGACATACAGGCAAATAGACAGACAAAAAAAAATACATATACAGTTTATATGTGTGTGTGTGCTTTTGTGTGTGTGTGTGTGTGTGTGGTGTGTGTGTGTGTGTGTGTGTGTGTGTGTGTGTGTGTGTGTGTGTGTGTGTGTGTGTTTGTGACAGCGTGTGTATGTATGCGTGTGCGTGTGTTTGTGCTAGCGTGTGTATGTGTGTGTGTGTGTGTGTGTGTGTGTGTGTGTGTGTGTGTGTGCTGTGTGTGTGTTGTGTGTGTGTGTGGTGTGTGTGTGTGTGTGTGTGTGTTTGTGAGCGAGTGTTGTACCTTTGTGTGCGTGTGGTGTACGTATACAAGCACTGACAAAAACAACCACACATATTCATCGAATACAAAAATCATACCAAAAGCAAAAATCCCAAAATACACAAAAAATAACCAACCAAACCGGGGAGAGATGAAATGAGTCCCTGATTATTTTATTTATTTATTTTATTCATATATATATATTTTTTTTTTTATTATTATTTGACACGTATATTGAGACAAAAAAAAAACATTTCGAAGGGACGAGGTAACTTAGGTCATCTTCAACCCTCTCTCAATAAATCCCTTTGTAGGCTCACAATCCACATACAAAAGTTAGGTATGATAACATTTAGAAATATATGCAATACCTAAGTTACAAAAAATACTTACATATAGGTAAACAAGCCCTCTCCAGGCCAGCGTAACAGCAGCGTAAGGTCAGAGGTCACACTTCTCGCGTCGTGTCACCCTTCCGGCGCCCGAGGTCAAAGAAGCTCGCATATTCATAAGCGCAGGTCAGGTCAATCGAAGGGCGGGGGGGAGGGAAGGGGAGAGAGGGAGGGGTGAAGGAGAAAGAAGAGGAGAGGTTGGAGGTGGAGGAGGAAGAGGGGGAGAGGGGAGGGCGTGAAGAAGAGGGGGAGGTAGGGGAGGGAAGGGAAGACAGGGAGGGAGAAAGGGCAGTTTTGATAGTGGGGAGAAGGAGAGGGTGCAAATATGAAGAAGTGAGAATAAGAAGAGAAAGTGAGAGAGGATCAGTGAGTGAGTGAGTGAGTGAGAGAAGAGAGAGAGAGAGAGGAGAGAGAGAGAGAGAGAGAGAGAGAGAGAGAGAGAGAGAGAGAGAGAGAGAGAGAGAGAAGAGAGAGAGAGAAGGGAGGTCTAAAGTAATCAGACCCCATCCAAGCTTCCTATACCCTCCCTTTTCCCCCATTTCCTTCTCCTCCCCTACCTTCTCTCATTTCCTCCCTCTCTCCTTCTCATTCTCCTTCTTATTCTTCTTTATTCCTCTTTTATTTCCACCCCCTAACTTCTCTCCCCTTCCTCTCTGTCTCTTCTCCTCTTCCCCTCTCACCTTCTCCCTTCCTTCCCTCTCCTTTTCACTCCCTTCCTATTATTTTCCATCTCTTTTTCTTTCTACCGTTCTCCTTCGTCTCTCTGTCCACCCTATTCCTCCTCCCCTCCCCCTTCCCTCTCCCTCTCCATTCCTCTCCCTTCCCCTCCTCCCCCTCCCCCATCCTCCCTCCTCCCTCCCTTCCTCCCCCTCCTCCTCCCCCCTTCTTCCCCCTCCCTCTCCCTTCCCCTCTCCCCTCCCCTGTCCTCCCCCTCCCCTCCTACCTCTCCCCCTCCCTCCCCTTTCATCCCTCCTCCTCCTCCTCCTCCTCCCTCCTCCTCCTCCCTTCCCCCTCCCCTCCCCCCCCCCTCGTCGGCGACACCTCCCGCACGAAGCAGAAATAGGCCTATGGACCGGTACTTAACCCCCTTCACCTTTAGACGACCCAGGCGCTAGAACTGCTCCGAAAACTGATATCATAGTTGGTGGTTAATCTCTTTCTCTCTCTCTCTCTCTCTCTCTCTCTCTCTCTCTCTCTCTCTCTCTCTCTCTCTCTCTCTCTCTCTCTCTCTCTCTGTCTGTCTCTGTCTGTCTGTCTGTCTCTCTCTCTCTCTCTCTCTCTCTC
>NW_020871785.1:153182-155682 GCF_003789085.1 Penaeus vannamei
CTCGTGGATCAGCAAGTTGTAACTCTTGGTGAACTCCCGCTGGCAATACTTGCAGATGTAGCGCTTCTTGGGGCGGCTGAGGCGGCCCCCGGGGGTCAGGAGCAGGCGGTTGAGGGCCAGGTCGCCGCTGGCGCCCAGGGCGGCCCACGGCAGCTGCCCCAGGGACCCGTAGCTCTGCAGCATCCCCATCACGCGGGGGTCGGCGGCCAGGGACGACTGCTGCTTGGCGGCGGCGGCGACGGAGGCGATGGCGGGGAGGATGGGGAAGGGCGGGAGCAGGGGCAGGAGGGAGGGGCCCCTGGGCACCCAGGGCGTGAAGGCTGACCCTCGGTCTCCACTGCCGCCCATACCCGGGAACTGGAACCCGCACGGACTCGTGGGCGTGGGCGGGGGAGTCAGCAAACCTGTAGGGAGGGACACATGCGGTCAGTACACCTGTTGCTCGCGCGGGTCGCAGCCTCGCCCGCGGAAGACACTCGGCGGGCGTGCGGGCGCAGGACGGGCTCGCGACCCTGCCCTCGGCCACCTCGCGGGCCGCCCATTTCAACCTAAACAACCCTCTTTCTGTCACGACACAGGCACCGCCCGCCGCCCGAACAACGACGGAAAAGCAAAAGCAACCTACCCGACTCCTTCTCGGCCGACCGCTCCTCTTCCCGACTGGCGGCCATGGCTCGGGGCGGCCAAGACACTCTGCACTCGTCTCTGCGTCTCTCTCTACGTCTCGGGCCGCTTCCCGGGAACGAACGGACGGGCCGACGGTGCGGAAGCAAGGCGGCGCTGAGGGAAGGCTATTTGACAGTCCGGCTAACTGCACCGCGTGGGATTCACAAGGATACTGAGGTTAGTTGAGGTTGCTAAGTCTTCGTGCCGTATTGGGGTCTTAGGACGGGCGGGGGGTTGCCGGCTACTCTATTACTTAAGAGGTTATTCCCTGGCTATATAATTATATGTATTCTATACCGACTCGAGTATATTCTATAAAATGTAGAATCATTTGTTAAAATAGGATCAAATTAATTAATTACATGGAGGCAGGTCAGTTATAGGAATTTTAAGGTTCTTATTAATGGTATTATTGGGCGCGTTGGCTACCCCCCCCGTGCCCATGAGTGAGGTAAGCACTATAGACATAAAAGTACTACAAAAACCTACTCCGGAACTATCGATATATCTGCATCACATTTCTCTCCCTAAAACCATCGCCATTCCGGTCGATTCGCCAATCCAGATCGCCAATCCTATCTCCTCCAGCCTTTTGCGAAACACGAGAAAAGAGGAGATCGAAGAAAATGAGAAAGAGAGAAAATAGATACGAAACAAACGACTCGAGAAAGAAAACGCGAGGCGGGGAGGGGATGGGGAGGGAGGAGGGAGAGAGGGAGAGGAGAAGGAGGAGGAGGAGGAGGGGGGGGAGAAGGGGGAGGGACTGGGGGATGCCTGCTGATCGTGACGGTGGGCGTGGCTCCGTCGGCTGCTATTGGCTGTTAGAAAGTAAGCCCCTCCCACGCGGGGATCCCAGTCGGTGATCTATGCGCGCCCAGGAGAGCATCAATTAATCCCGGCACGAATATCTCGGCGCGTTCCTTCCTCTTCCAAACGTCAAAACCCATTCGCTCCCTTGACGCAGACGCCCCCGCGCGGGAGGAACGGCTTCCCCGCGTGTCTGTGCCCCCGTCGGAGGATTCATCAATGAAATGCCCCTCCGCGTTTGGAAGGAAAAGGGGAAAAGGACAAACGGAAGAGCGGCTCGCGGCTGTTCCTCCAGCCCGACGCGCGCCGCCCCAAAACCCGCCACAGCTGTTCCCGGTTTTTATTACGTTAATTAACCTTATCTAACTCAGATTCTGCTAAATTAACGGGTGAAGTTCATCATTTCCATTGTTCATGTCTTGAGGTGTATAATTAGATAAACAATTTTCCCCGAGAATTGACCTCTTATGCAGACACACGTTCGCCGAGTCGTGAAGGTGTGCGCGCGGTCTTCCACGCACACGGAAGAGGCGGCCATGTGTGTGCGCGCGCGTGTGTACTTCTTGGTGTGCGTGTGTGTGTGTGTGTGATCGGAGGGGCGAGCGTGCGGCCGATTTGGAAAGTCTTAATTGCTGTGGAATGTTATTACAGGCTTGTGGGTGCGTGTGTGCACTCGGGTGAAGCATGTGCATATGTAAATGTTGAGGGATGTGTGTGCGTGTGTGTGTGTGTGCGTCCGGGTTGGCCACTTCACATCTGTCATTCTAGCTGGCTGGATGTTTGTCTTTCGTAACAATCGTTCTTTCCTCTCTCTCTCTCTCTCTCTCTCTCTCNAGAGAGAGAGAGAGAGAGAGAGAGAGAGCAAGGATCGTCTCCATCAATGTTGCAAATAACTCCATCATTGACTCCCTGACGAAAACACGCCACTTTCCCTCATTCCTCATTCCCCTTTCTCATTCTCCCATTCCCCCATTCGCCTCCCTTCGCCCGCCTGCCTGTTTATAGTGCAGACAAATTGCATTCACAC
>NW_020871785.1:160682-170682 GCF_003789085.1 Penaeus vannamei
CTCTTTCTCTTCTTTTCCTTTCTTTGTCTCTTACTTCCATCTCACTCCCTTTTTTACTCAATTTCTCCTTTGCTTCTCCTTTCTCTCTCTCTTCCCTCTTCGTTACGTCTCCCTCTCTTTTTTTCTTTTTTCCTTTTCATCCTCCCTTTTCTTCTCTTCTCTCCTCCCACTTCCTCCTGTCTCTCTTTTCTTTCCTTGCCTTTTACGTTTTTTTATCTTCCTTCTTCCTTTCTCCTTCTTCCCCTTCGTTCACCCGTTGCCCTCTTATCCTTCTCTCATTTCCCTCTTTCCATTTCCTTCCATTTACCCTTCTCCCTTTCCTTTAACATCCTTTCTCTCTCCTCTTCCTCCTTCTCCCCTCTTTCCATTAATTTTTTCCCTTATCCCTCTCTTCTCTTCCGTTCTCCTCTTCCTCTTTTACTCTTTTCTTCTTATCGCTCAATCTATCTCTTCCTGCTCTCTTTTCCCTTCCCTCTCTCTTTCCCCTTCTTCCTTTCCCCTTGCCCCTTCTCTCATCCCCCCTTCTCCCTTTCTTCTATCCATTCCTCCCCCTCATCCCCCTTCCTCTCCTCTTTTCTCTCCCTCTCCCTTCTCCTCCCCTCCCCTTCTCCCCTCTCCCTTCCTCTCTCCCCTTCGCCCTCCTCCCCCTTTCCCCATCCCCTTCTCCCTTTCCTCCCCTCCCCTTCCTCCCTTCCCTCCTCTCCCCCTCCCTTCCTCCCCTCTCCCTCTCCCTCCCTCTCCCTTCTCCTTTCCCCTCTCCTCTCCCCTCCCCCTCTCCCTTCCCCTCCCCTCCCCTCCTTCCCCTTCTCCCTTTCCCCTCCCCTTCACCCTCCCCTCCCCCCTCCCCCTCACGCCGCCGCAGCCGCCCTTCCCTCCCCCTCCCCTCCCTCACGCCCGCCCGCCCCCTCCCCCTCCCCCCTCCCCCCCTCACGCCCGCACCGCCGCCCCGCCCGCTACATCAAATGCAACAACAATCCCTTTGCAACACACAATAGCAATTAACTTACCTGTGCAGTCCTACCTGGTTAACTGGGGCACAAATATACGAAATCCACTTAAGATTAAGAAAAAAAAAAAAAGAAAAAATCTTACCTCTACCTTTGCATGTGTTTTTGTTTTTGTTTAGATTTTTTTTTTTTTTTTTTTTTTTGAGTGGGTGGGAGGAAGGGGGGAAGGGGAGGGGGGAGGGGGGAGGGAGGGGGGGAGAGTGTTCCTGTTGCGTTGTTTGTTGTCGGAATTTTTATTCAATTTTTTTTTTCCGGTTTTCTTTCTGACATCTTTGTTTTTGTCTGATTCTTCTATTTTTTTTTTTTTCTTTCTTCTTTCTCTCTTTTCCTTCTTCTTCTTCTTCTCCTCTCTCTCTCTCTCTTCTCCTTCTCTCCTCCTTCTCTCTCTCTCTCTCTCCTCTTCTCTTCTCCTTCTCTCTCTTCTCCTTCTTTCTCTCTCTTACCCTCATTCTCTCTTTTTTACTCTCCTCTCCTCTCTCCGTCTCCCTTTGTTTGGCTCAAACCTTCGCGAATTAGATATTTTTGCACGGGATTCGGCCCAATCGCTAGCAAATGCAAACCATTGGCGATTTATTAAACATTATTATGAGATACTGGACACAAAAACAGGGTCCTCCGCTCGTCGAATCTCGGAAAAGGAATCTCGCCCTTATGCCAAGAGGACAGAAGGTCGAGAATCGCCTGAGCGCCGAGTTTTCGTGGGGGCGATTAGCGCGCACTATGGCCGTGTCCGAAGACGGTTAAAAAGGAGGGAAATTCAAATTTTTAACGGTCGATTTCGGTCGTGCGGTTCATCGGAGACTCTGTTTTCGGACGATTTTTCGAAAAGGTGATCGAGTTTAGATGTTTGTTGAGGTTGCTTTGTGGCGGAAGAAGAGGAGAGGAAGAGAGAGGAGTAAAAGAGATAATATATATATTTTTTCCCTTCTGCTGTGGGGCTAGTCTGACCTGTGTCGTGGTCGAGCCTTATGGTTTGGGCGTTTATCTCAGGTCAAAGGTTATCCTGCCCATCTCTCTCTCTCTCTCTCTCTCTCTCTCTCTCTCTCTCTCTCTCTCTCTCTCCTCTCTCTCTCTCTCTCTCTCTCTCTCTCTCTCTCTCTCTCTCTCTCTTCTATCTACCTATCTCTCATACATGCATATATATGTATATATACATACATATATACGTATATATGTATGTATATATATATGAATATATATATATATATATATATATATATATATATATAATATATATTATATATTATATATATATATGTATGTGTGTGTGTTGTGTGTGTGTGTGTGTAAAGAATAACAACAACAAAAAGAAGAACAATGATAATAATAATAATGATAATAATAATAATGAAAATTGAAATAATAATTACAACAACAACAATGATAATAATGATAATATCAGTAATAATAACAATGATAACAACAATATTGATAATAACAATAACAATAAGATAATGTTTGGTAATGATAATGAGAATAACAAATGATGATAATGTAATAATGATAATTGTAATAATAAAGGTAATAATAATAATAATAATGATAACAGTAAATTAATGAAATAGTAATGATAATGATAATGATGATAATAACAGCAACAATGATAATGATAATGTTAATAATAATAATAGTAGCAATAATAATAATGATGATGATAATATAATAATGATGATAACAATAACAGTAACAATAATAATGACAGTAATAATAATAATGATAAGAATAAGAATAAGAAGGAAATGATGATAATAATAATAATTATAATAATAACAACAGCAACAACAATAATGATAAATGATAATATCAGTAGTAATAACAATAATAACAATAATAATAATAATAATAACAATAATGATAATGTTGATAATAATAATGATAATAACAATAGTAATAATGAAATAATGATAATAATAACAATAGTAATAATAATGATAATAATAATAATAATAATGATAATAATAATAATAATAATAATAATAATAATAATAGTAATAATAATTACAATAATAATAAGATGATAATAATAATAATGATAATAATAATGATAATAATAATAATAATAATAATAATAATAATAATAATAATAATAATAATAATAATAATAATAATAATAATAAATATAATAATAATAATATGATAATATAATAATAAATAATAAATAATGATAATAATAAACGAGAAAACCTATAACAAAACTATGATAACAAAAATAATAGAATGCTGCTAATGCTGATAACGAGTCTCATGATTGTAAACATAATTTTAATTATCATAATAATAAAAGGATGACAATGGTTATGATATTAATGAATACCAATACTAATTCTCTTTGTAATGATCATGATAATAAGAACAATAATGATAATAATTAAAAGGATAATGATAATAATGGTGATGATCATAATGATAATAACATTTTTGTTATCAAAATGATAATTGAAAATAATAATGATAATAATAATGATGATAACATATAACAACAACAACAACAATGATAAGGATAATGACAATAATGGCGATGATCACAATGATAATAATATTTTTTCTTATTATAATAAAAATTGAAAATAATGATAATAATAGTAATAACAATGATAATAATAAGATTATTAGCAACAATAATATTAATTGTAAAAATAATAATAATAACAAGAACAAGAACAAAAACAACAATAATAATCATAATGATAATAGTAAGAATAAGAGTAATAATGATGATAATAATAACAACAACAATAGTAACAAATAGCAATAATAGTAAAAATAATAATATCAATAATGATAATTATAATAGTAATAATGATAATAATAATTATTATTATCATTGTCATTATTATTGTTATCATAATAATAACAATAATGATAATACTAATAATGACATTAATATTGATGATAATAATAATAATAATAATAATAATAATAATAATAATAATGATAATAACTATAACAGTAACAATGATAATAATGATAATAATGATAATGATAATAGTGATATGATAACAACAATAATAATGATAATGATAATAATAATAACAATAATAATGATAATGATAATAATAATAACAGTAAAAATAACAACAATGATAAAAGTAATATCAATAACAACAATATCATTATTGTTATCATCCTTAATGTTAATCATCTTTATCGTTAATCATCCTTATTATCATTATCATAGTTATCCTTATCATCATTATTGCTATCAATGTTATTATCATTATCTTCTTTTTTATTAATACCAGTATCATTAATATCTTATAATTATCATCACTAATATTGTTATCATTACCTTCATTATTACTGTTGCTATTGTTCAACAACAATAGGAACAGATTCTGATTGCAATTGCGATGAAAATGATATAGTTGGAAAAAATATATATAGATATTAATCTTAACTGCATATACAAACATAGTGTAAAGACAGTTATAGTAGATATTTCAACAGGACATAACAAAACGTCTGACATACTTTGTCAATATTCAAACTGCATAGTGTTAAAATGATTCTCTATAAATAGTTTTGAAAAAATAGTCTACTTATTTGCAAAAAAAAAAAAGAAAAAAAAATAATAATAATAATAAAAGAAAAAAAAGAAGGGAAAATAAACTATCTGTTATTGCTTCAACACTACACTGGATAGAAAAGGTTAGATCAATTTCAAAAGGCAGGAAAGACACTTCACAAATGGAGATAAAAAAAAAAAAAATAATAATAATAAATAAATGCAAAAACGTTTTCATATCCTCTGTGATCTTTTCCTGCGATACCAACCGAGACTGAATAATGACTTGGATATACCTTCTATATCTCTTATAAACTTATTCTTTAACCCACTGCCAAATCAAATCAACGTTGCATAATCATGATGCAGACGCAATCAGATCTCAACACAGTATCTGATGACGGAAAAGTGTTATTAATATTATTTTTATTTTTCATTTATTATTGTTTTATTATTATTAATTTTACCCTTCTCCTCTTCCCTAGCCCCTTCTCTCATCCCTCCTTCTCCCTTCCCCTCTCTCCTTTCCTACATTTTTTATTAATGTTTACTATTTTTTTACCTTCTCTTTTCCCTTTTCCCTTCCTCATCCCACCCTTCTCTCCCCCCCCTTGCTCTTCTCTCATCGCCTCCCCTTCCCCTCTCCCCCTTTCCTATCTATTCCTCTTCTTCCCTCCCCTGCTCCTTCTCTCATCCCTATCCTTCTCCCTTCCCTTCTCCCCTTTCCTATCCATCTCCTCTTCTTCCCTCCCCCCTTGCTCCTCCTCTCATCCCAATTCTCCCTCGCCCTCCCCCCCCTTTATTGTCGTTAGCAACTGTAGTGTGGTAAATAAATATTGATTTCCAAACGTTTCCAAGATTGTTTGTTGAAATAACGTTTGCTTTCTTTTTTGCTCACATTCTTATATTATGTTACATTCTATTTAATTATTATTTATTCATTGTGTATTTGTTTTTATCTATTTTATTTTTTCATTATTTTTTTTCCCTTTCATTCTTTATAAATATAAAAGAATATAGTGGAACCAAACGGGGCAAGATTTCCAATATGCATATGAAATGAGAAAAAAAATATTGAAAACAATTACTGTGTGAACGCGTTATTAATCATTGACATTTTTTATTCCTTATCATTTATCTTTTTTATATATATATTATTACTAATATTATTATATTATTATATATTATTACATTATCATATATTATCATTAAATTATTATTAATATTATTATTATATTTATTATTATTTATATATTATTATATTATATATATTATTATTATTATTATATTATTTGTATATTTTTTCATTAATATATTTATCATTTTTTTATTATTATCGTCATTATTATTTATGCTTATTATTATTATTATTATTATATATTATATTAATTATATTAATATTAACATTAATATTATATTACATTATTATTATCATTAATTATTATTATTATTATTATTATTATTATATATATTATCATTATATATTATATCATTATCATTATATTTATTATATCATTAATTATCATTTATTATATCATTATCATTTTCATAATTATTATCATTATTATTTCACTTATCATTGTTTATTATTAATTCATCATTTTATTTTATTATTATTATTATTATTATTATTATTATTATTTATTATTATTATTATTATTATTATATTATTATTTATATTATTTATTAATTATATATTTTATCTTCATCATCATTACTATTATATATCATTGTCATTATTACTATTACTATCACCATTATATTATTGTTTTATACATCATTGTTATCATATATTATAATTATTGTAGTTTTTATTTCATCATTATTATTATCACACTATTTGGTCATTGTTATCATTATCATGATAATTATCATCATCATCAACAGTATCATCAATATCATCATCAATATCATCATCATTAGTATGAATATCATTATCATTATCAGTATAACCATAACATTATTTTTCATTATATTATTACTTTAACATCATCATAATGAAAACACTTATAATAATCATGATAATGATAATGATTACCATTATTATTGCTATCATTATCATTATCATTAATACTATTCGGTATCATTTGTATCATTATCATTATTTACATTATCATTATTTTCAGAACATTTCATTGTCACTACATAATTTAACTGTTATTGTTATATTATTCTTAATTATCATTATCATTCTAACTATTGCTATAATTGCTGCTGTTATTATATTATCATTATCATTATCATTATCCTTGTTATTATCTTTATTATTATTATTATCATTATTACCATTATCATTATCATTATTGTTATCCTTATTATTATTGTTGTTGTTGCTGTTGTTGTTATTGTTTTTGCTTTTATTGATGTTTTAGTATTATCATAATTATCATTATTATTATGAACATTAATGTTATCTCATATCATTTTCATTGCTATTATCAATATCATTGATATCATTATTATTAAAATTATTATTATTATTATTATTATTATTATTATTATTATTTATTATATTTTATCATTTATTATTATTATTATATTATTATATTATTATCATATTATATCATTATTGTTATTATATCATATATTATTCATCATTATTCATCATTCATTATATTATTATTATTTTATTATTAGTAGTAGTAGTAGTAGTAGTAGTGATAGTAGTAGTATAGTAGTACCATCATTATTGTTATTCTATTAATATCCATAATTTTCATTATGCATTTATCTACTACTATTATTGTATTTATTTTTTTATTATCATCTATATTTGTATACATATATTATTACATATTATAATTATCATATCATCATATCATACTATATATTATTATTATCAGATTATATTATTATTATTATTATTTTATTATTATCATTATTATTATATATTATATATTATCATTATTATTATTATATTACATATTATTGTTATATCATCATAATTTTCATTATTGTCATTTTCATCACTACTATCATTATTGTTATTGGTACCGTTTTTTTCAATATTAGTATAATTATCATTAATATCAATCTTATTAGCATCATCATTATGTTACTATTATCCTACATTATTGTTTTGTTATCAATTATTCATCATTATTATCATTTCTACTCCTAATACTGATCATTTCTTATCCTTATAATCATAATCATATTATTTCCTTATCATCCTTTTTTATTATCATTAATTACCAATATTTATCTTTATTATAATCAATATTATTTTTATTATAGTTATTATTTTTTCATTGCTGTTTGTTATTTCTGATTATCATCAATATGTATACGCGATTACTTTATTTTCATTATTATCATCGTTATTATTATTATTACCATTATTACTACTATTTTCTTCATCATTATTATTACCATTAGAATTATTGTAATTATTATTGTTGTCATTATCATATATTATATTATATTATTTTATTATTTATTATTATTATTTTTTTATATTATTTTATTATTATTATTCATTATTAATTATTATATTATTATATTATTATTATTTATCATATTATTATCATTATTGTATTATTATCATTAATGTAACATTATCAATAATTATATTACTATCACTATTATCATATTATCATTATCCTATTCATTTTCTTACTTAGTATGTATTCCATAGTATTTAGTAGCGAATAGTTTTGTATATTAGTTAAATATAGTATTCATTAATACTACTATCATCATGATACTGTGATGATTTTATATTATTTATCATCCACCTTATTAGAATTTCATCATTTTACTATTCTATCTATTTATCTTATCTTTTTCTGCTCTCTTTGTTCATTATGATCCAAATTTTTCCTTCTCTTTCTCTAATTAATTACTATATCATTTCATCTCTCTTCTATTCCTCATTCCTTGTTTCCATTTTCATTTCTTTTCATGTCCTCTTATAACATTCTTCTTGTAATGCTTTTTCGTATTCTTTATGTTCTTCTTCCTTCGTGTTCTCTCTCTTATCCTTATCTCCCTCTCTATCTCTTCACTCTTGTCCTTGTTTTTCTGTCTCTCACATTCTGTCTATTTTCTTAATTTCTTACTCATTTCCCCTTTTATCGGACATTTTCTTCTCTCCCTCTTTCTCTCTCTTCTATGATATTTCTTTTATTTCCTGGTTACCCGTTTCTACATCTATTCTTTTCTTTTCTCCTTTTCTTTCTCATTCCCTTTTTTTATCCATTCCTCTTTCACTTCCTTCTTTTAGTATTCCTCTATCTCTCCATTTCCTTTCTTCCTTGGCTTATCTTACTTGTTATATCTTAATTCCTTTTTATTTGTTGTTCAATTCTCCCTTCTCTCTCTCTCTCTCTCTCTCTCTTCTCCTCTCTCTCTTCTCTCTCTCTCTCTCCTCTTCTCTCTTCTCTCTCTCTCCTTCTTCTCTCTCTTCTCTTCCTCTCTTCTCTCTCTTTCTCTCTCTTCTCTTTTCTCTCTCTCTCTCTTCTTCTCTCTCTTTTCTCTCTTCTTCTCTCTCTTCTCTTCTCTCTCTCTCGCTCTCCTGTCTTTCTCTTCTTCTTCTTTTCTTTCTCTCTATCTCCTTTATCTTTCTCTTTATCTCATTCTTCCGCCTTTTCCTTCATTCCGATGATTATTTGATCTTTTTTCCTCTTTGTTTCTTTGCTTATCCTTGTCTTTCTCTTTCCTTCTTCTTCTATGTGTCTCTCCCTCTTTTATCTTGTTCATTCTTCTTCTCTTTTGCTTTTGCTTTCTCTTTCTCGGCTTTTTTTCTCAATTCCCTTTTTATTCGCCTCTTCTACTCTTGCTTCTTTCTTTAATTTAATATCTTTTCTATCTCTTCTTATGTCTCCTTTTTCTTGAATTTTCTTTCAATTTCTATTTATCGAATTATCTCCCTATCCCTTCTTTATTTTTTTCCTTTCCCTGTTTCTTTCTCTTTCTCCTTCTTATTGACTTTTATTCCAATTCCTGTTTATCGGTCTCTCCCACTTCTACTTTCACCTCATCTCTATCCCTCATATTTCTCATTCCCTTCTTTTTATCGATTTTTCCCTCTGTTCCTATTTATCAGCCTCTACTCTACACCTCCTTCACCCCTTCTCTATTTTTCTTCTTTCCTCTTATTCTCTTATTATCTCCTCATTTATTTCTCTAACTCTCCATTTTCTCTCTTTCATACTTCTTGACTTCTCTCACTTCATTCTTTATTCAACCTCCTTCTCCATCCACCACAATCATTTATTTTTTCTCGTCTTCTTCCTTTTTCTCTCCCCATCTATTTTGTCTTTACCGTCTCAGGCCTCTTTATCAGGCCTCTATTCCACCTCCTTCATCCTTTCAATTTCTTTTTTTCTCTTCTTCCTCTCCCTCATTATTCTAGCTCTCTCTCTTTCTCTCTTTCTCTCTCTATTTTTCTTATTTTCTCTCTCCCTTATTCTCCTCATTATCCTCTAACTCTACTTTTTTCTCCTTTCTCCATCTTCTTATTGACTTTTCTTCAGTCATCTTACCA
>NW_020871785.1:213182-228182 GCF_003789085.1 Penaeus vannamei
TCATTTACGCTAAGCCTATTCTATCTGTCTATGTATTCTATCTACATATCTATCTATCTCATCTGAGTCTATCTACTTATATTTTTAATCTGTGACTCAAGTCCTAAATGCCAATCTGTCTGTTTTTAGAATTGATTATTATAGAAATTATAGAGTATATTATCGATTTTAATGGAAGATAAAAGTATGAATATATGATCATGTGCATTCGATGGGATGTTATAATAAACTGTTCAAATGGGACAGAAGATGGAAGGACATGTCAGTTATTCAATCCGTATTTCAATTGTATTATAAGCTTCCTCTCAGCTAGATCTTAACTCTCTCTCTTCTTCGTCCTCTCCTCTCTCCATCTTCTCTCTCTCTCCTCTCTCTCTATATATATATTAACAATTATATAATAATATTATAAATATATGATGTGAATGAGTGGTGGTTGTGTAGTGTGTGTGTAGTGTGTGTGTGTTGTGGTGTGTGTTGAATTGTCGTGTTGTTGTGCGTGTGTGTGGTGTGTGTTGTGTGGGTGTGTGTGTGAAAGTTGTGTGTGTGTGCGTGTGTTTGTGATGTGTGTGTGTGTGTACAAAGTAATACATCTATATATACATATAATTTATGTCTTTTCTCTTTAGTTCCTTCTTGTCCTCTCATTTTTTTTCTTAATATCTTAAATGCACTGCACTCACCTTTACGCTCGACGAAAAAATATATATACTAGAACCTACATCTGACAAGCCTTAGTTAATTTGCATATTTAAAGCAGGGTATTCTTTAGTCGCCTTCGGTCTTAAAAATAAATATATATAAAATCAGACTATTGACTTCAGTTTTGGGGTTCTCGATATAGAAAAGTTGATAGTATAAAATAGAGCAGAGAGGGAGGGGTGGAGAGAGAGAGGGGGGAGAGTGGGGGAAAGAGAGGGAGACGGGGGCGATGGAGGAAGAGAAATAGACAGAACACCGAGAGAGAGAGAGAGCCACGAGGGACAGAGAGGAAGGGGAAGAGAGAGAGAGAGAGAAAGAGAGAGAGAGAGAGAGAGAGAGACAGAGAGAGAAGAGAGGAGAGAGACGAGAGAGAGGACGACGAGAAGAGACGGGAGAGACGAGAGAGAGAGAGCGAGAGAGAGAAGAGAGAGATCAAACAGACAAACTAACAGATTCAGAAACAGAATAGGACAAATACTAAACCCATTTCTTAAAGTTGAAAACGGTGCGAACACACGTCCCATGCACGAGCAGGGGTATGGGAGCAAGCATGAAACTCCCATCCCTCTCTCCTCCCTCCTCTACCACCCCTCCCATTTCTTCTTTCCCCCTTCCCATTCCCCGTCCCCCTCTTCCCTTCCCCCCTCCATTTCTTCCTTTCCTTCCTCCCACTTCCCCCTCTCCTATTCCTCCTTCCCCTTGCCCTCTTAACCACTCAATTTCCCTTTCCCCCTCCCCTCCCTCCTTTCCCCACCCTTTCCATTCCCCCTACCCTATCGCTCCTCCTATCCCCACCCCTCCCTTCCTCTCCCCTTCCCCTATCCCCTTCACTCCTCTTTACCCTTCCCCATCCCTCCCCCTACCCCTATTCACCTTCCCTTACCTCCCTGGTCCCCCCCCTTCCCCCTCCCCCTTATCGCCTTCCCCTTTCACTCCTTCACCTCCCCTTTCCTTCTCCTCCCTCCCCCCCTTCCTCCCTCCTCCCCCGCTACCCTCCTCTCCTTTCCCCTTTCCCCTTCCCTTCCCTCCTCCCCCTCCCCCCACCTTCCCCTTTCACCATTAGCCCTCACCTCTCCCCTCCCCTCCCCCTATCCCCTCTCCCCCTTTCCCCCTTTCCCGCCCCCCCTATCCTCCCCCTACCCTATCCCCTAGCCGACAAGCATCCTTTCAGACGTGGGCGTTGACTCAGGGATTTCGTTGCAGCGTTGCATGTGTCTGCGTCCCCGTCCTGTTGTTTGTGTCAAGAACTATTTAGACCTGAGTCCTTGTTGGGCATCGGTAAATATGTATTCGTTTATGTGTGAATAAATCGTGTCCTCTTGCCCAAAAAAAACAAGGGGGGCTTTGGCGTGTTAATAGATGGCTTATGCATCTGTGTATACATGCGCGGACTCGTGGACATACGTGTCTTTCCATATATGCGGATGTGTGTCGGTGTTTTGTGCACGCGCATGCACGCAAACAGGCGCTTATGCACAAATATGTATGTATACACGCATGTGAATATACATACACTCACGCTCATACGAGTAGACACATATGTTATGTTGACATAAACGCACACATATGCTGTGGTCGATTTGCATCTTCTCTCTCCTGCTCTCTCTCTTTCTTCTCTTTACTCTCTCCTCTTCGTCTTCCATCTCTCTCGTCTCTCTCTCATCTACGTCTCTCTGTCCTCCTTCTCTCTGCCTCTCCTCTCTCTCTCCTCTCTCTCTGTCTGTCTCTGTCTGTTCTCTGTCTCTGGTCTCTGTCCCCTGTCTCTGTCCTTGAGCCTCGTGTCTCTCTCTCTCTCTCTCTCTCTCTCCTATCTCATCTCTCTCCTCCTTCTCTCTCTCCTCTCCTCCACATGTCGTCTCATCGTCTCCTCCCATCTCATCCTCTCTCTCTCCGCAATCTCCCAGACCGCATAGTAGTATGCAGCGATGAGGCGGTCCGATAATTATCATGCATACACATCGCTCTTGAATGAGATTCAGGCCGTCAAAGTAAGAATGCGACAGCGGATATCGTTGTGTATGTGGGTAGCGGCGGCAGTAATCGCGACACGTGGTTACGATCGCGATCGATGTATGATCTGTTACGTGAGTCAGCGCGTCAGGTAGGACCCGAGTTTGCTTTCCTGCGCTACCTGAAGCGGAGATGGAGAGACCTAGTACTAGATCTCTCCCCCCCCCTCCCGGGTCAAGTACAGTTAGCCAGAAGCGGGGAGTGCGTTTGCTGGACGGATGGCGCGCGGATAGATGCGAGTTCCCTCCTCCTCCTCCCCTCATCGTAGTGTAGCACCTCCTTTCCTCGTCTGCCTGTAGACGTCATCAAAACCTTCCCACTACAATAGGCATATAATAACTCGTTATAGAGGTGTGGACGGGACATCCCTTTGGCGACTCCCTCTCTCATATCACTAATGATAATCGATAAAAAAAAGATAAAAAGAAGAAGGTAAAAGAGAGTGATGGAGAGTGACTTTTGCTTTGGATACATTGTTTGACACGAACCACCAGAGGCGGGGCAACGTTGCCAATATTAGCGGCTTGTATTACCATTGAGTGAGTGAGAGGGCAAGTGTTGCCAGTGTTAATTAAGGGTAGGTGGAAGGAAGGGTGGCGATGAACGTCTGGTGAGGTGGAGGTTCGTACAGACAGACCATGCGAGCCCCTCCTTCTCTCTCTTTCTGTTCAACAGACACACACACGCAACGCACAACACACTCACTACTCACTCACTCACTCACTCACTCACTCACTCACTCACTCATCACTCTTCACTCCCACTCACCACTCACACACACACACACACACACACACACACCACACACACACACACACACACACACACACACACACACACACACACACACACACACACACACATATATATATTTATAATATATATATATATATATATATATATATATATATACATATATATATATATGCATATCTATCTATCTATATATATTATATATATATATAATTATATATATATATATATGTATATATATATATACATACATATATACATATATAATTAGCATTACCGACGAAGTGCACATAAAATAACCTCTTTAAAAAAAAAAAAAAAAAAAAAAAAAAAAAAAACCAATTAACGAAAAACAGCCAGATAACAGAACAAGGTCCGCCCACTCGCCTTTCTGTCCCTGTCAGTGCAACGCCAGACAGACAGACAGACAGATAGATAGATAGACAGACAGACTGGTAAATAGAAAGACATATGGATAGATAGATAGATAAATAGGCACATAGGAGGACGCAGACAGGCAGATAGACAGTAAGACAGACAGATAGATAGATAGGCAAACAGATTGGCAAATAGAAAGACATATAGATAGACAAATAGATAAGACAGATAAATAGGCAAATAGGAAGACGAAGACAGGCAGATAGACAGTAAGATAGACAGGCAGTACGACAGACAGACAGACAATAAGACAGATAGATAGATAAACAAAGAGATTGGCAAATAGAGAGACATATTCATAGATAGATGGATAGACAGAAAAATGGATAGACAGAATAGAGAGAAAAACAGACAGAATGGCAAAAAGACAGACAGGCAGACAGACATATAGATGGATAGACAGACAGAGATAAATAGACAGACATACAGTTAGATACATAGCTGGATAGACAGACCCAGATAGATAGATAGATTGACAAACAGACAAATAGGCAGACAGACAGATGGATAGATAGAGAGATAGATAGACAAATAGACAGACATACAGACAAATAATTTCTACTTTAGCAATAATAATATTCATTTACCCTTATGTATGTACGTAGGTATGTGTTGCAAGGTAGATAGATGGATAGATAGACAAACAGACAGACAGACAAATAACTTCCTTATTTTAAATTAGCAATAATAATGTTCAATTGCGTGTTGCAAGGTTGAAATATATCTAAATATAAGTAACATAATATAAGAAATATAAGAAATATAATATGTAAATTATATAAATATATAAGAAAATATATTAAAGAAATATAAGCAATATTGCAATGGTTTTCAGAAAGTTAGGCAAGCGAACTAAATATCACGGTTAGTGTTTAAGAGCTTGGAAGTGTGTGTGTGGTTGTGTGTGTTTGTGTTTGTTGTGTGTGTGTGTGTGTGTGTGTGTGTTGTGTTTGTGTGTGTGTGTTTGTGTGTGTTGTTTGGTGTGTTGTTGTGTTTGTTGTGTGTGTGTGTGTTTGTGTGTGTTGTGTGTGTTTGTTGTGTTTGTGTGTTTGGTGTGTGTGTTTTGTGTGTTTTGTCTGTGTGTGTGTCTGTGTTGTGTTTGCGTTGTGTGTGTGTGTGTTCTGTGTGTTGTTTGTGTGTGTGTTTGTGTTCTATGTGTGTGCGTGTGTGTGTTTGTGTGTGTATGTGTGTGTTGTGTTTGTGTGTGTGTGTGTGTGTTTCGTGTGCGTGTGCGTTTGTGAACGTACACGCACACTTAGTATGGATAACAGTCTTGCATATTTTAAAATAAGATTTGCATTATACATATAAACTCGTTAAAATACTCCAAGTGCGTCTTTTAACGCATTTCAGGTATTCATTACGTAACGAACTTGCCTACATAAACACTGCAAAATATGAATAATCATCACAGCTGTATCGAGAACCTTATACATGCATACTTATATCGCCTATGTAGCGAGAGAGCAACTTAATATACAATCAATAAAAAGTATAAGGCGTCAAAGTATAATTCGGGTATAATTCTCAATCCGTTTTTGAATCCTTAATAGACGTATTAACAGAGAATTATTATTTTTTATTTTATGGATATATAATTTTTTTTTTTAAAGTCGCGCAGAAACGGGCAAGATGTGCGGATAAAGTCTACGGTCCTTGGTCGCCCGTTTTCACAATTCGACTTTTTAGATTCCCGCAGACGTAAAATAATGACTATTAAAGACATTTTATTCTTAAAGGGTTGATATCTTGGATAATATCTTCCACGTTAGATTATTGGAAATAAAATAAAATTTAAGATATATTCACCATAACTTTACATGGTGTTGTGCAATGTAGCGAGACTGACTTATATAAGTATTCCGCGTCGTTGTATATTAAATGAAAAATTCTCGTGAAGTAATTAAGATCAGAAAATCACTTACAATTTGGAATAAAATTTGTTCATGACTATTTTCAATGTAAATGTCATTTTAAATTATTTTCAGATAGAGAGATAATAAATACATATATGGAAAGATTGTCTCTCTAATGGGAAGTTAGACAGACAGACATTGAAATGGGTATATGAATATAAAGATAAAATGAAAGAGAGGGAGGGAGAGAGAGAGAGAGAGAAAGAGAAGAGATAGACAGACAGAGAAAGAGAGACAGACAGACAGAGAGAAAGAGACAGAAAGAGAAAGAAGAGAGCAAAGAAAGAGAGAGAGAGAAACACAGACAGAGAAAACAACAGACACAAACAGACAGACAAAATATCAGACCAAAAAAAATAAAAAAAATCTAAAAAAAAAAAAAAAACGAAAAGGAGAAACCAATAAACAAACGGACAAAGCAACATGAAATAAGAAGAAGAAGAACATACGAACCGAAGAGGGAAAAAAGAAAGATCTTCAGACCCAGTAACGGAATGGAAGTAACGGTTACCTTATAGAGCCGTTACCAGTGCTGCTTGTAACACTCGATCCAACGGACTTTCCTCTCTCTCTCTCTCTCTCTCTCTCTCTCTTTATCCGTTATTTTTTACCTTTTCCCCCCTTTCTTGTCTCGTCTTTCTATCTCTTCTTTATCTTATTTTTCTTCTCATTTTATGGCTATTTTGTCCCTTTTCCTTCTTTGTTTTGTCTTTCTTCTGTCATTCCCTGTCTTATTTTCTTCTTCTTCTGCTCTTCTTCTTCTCTCTTCCCCTTCTTCTTCTTCTCTTCTTCTGTTTCTTCTTCTTCTCTATTTTTATTTCTTCTCCCCTTTATCTATTTGTTTTTCTTCTCGTTTACTGGTTTTCTATTTGTTTAAATGTCTGATGGAATGTTTTTTCAGAATGGTAGAATATTAGACAGATATGACAGAGGAAGAGAGACAGAAAGAGAGAGAGAGAGAGAGAGAGAGAGAGAGAGAGAGAGAGAGAAGAGAGAGAGAGAGAGAGAGAGAGAGAGAGAGAGAGAGAGAGAGAGAGAGAGATTAGATAGATAGAGAGAGAGAGAGGGAGAGATAGATAATAGAAGACAAGAGAGAGATAGAGAAAGAAGAAAGAAAAGGAGAGAGAGAAGAGAGAAGAGGGTGTTGCAACACTCCCAGTCCGAGAGAGAGAGAGAGAGCCGGGGGGGGGGTGGGAGAAGGGCAGGGCAGGGCAGGGAGGGTCTGAGGAGAGGACAAGGGATCCGAGGGGGGCAGGAGGGAGGGGGGGGGCAGGGGGGAGGGGGGGCGGAGAGGACAAGGGATCCGAGGGGACAGGAGGGAGGAGGGAGGGGGGAGGGGGGCGGGAGAGGACAAGGGATCCGAGGGGGCCAGGAGGGACAGGGGGCGAGGGAGGGGGCAGGAGGGAGGGCGAGGGAGGGAGTGTTGCTGGCGTTGCACAGAGGCTGGTCACTTGCGCGGTCCCACCTTGCAGCTCCCCGGCCCTTTAAAGACCTTGAGACGAGCCATGGAGATCCCCGCGCGCGCGTTCGAACCCCTTCCGAGCGACTTGCGTTCCGACGGTCCAGCCTCCCCCGAAGCCTTGACTCTCCCGTCTGGACGCCTACTTTCTCGCCCACTGCTAACTGCTGTGGGCGTGTGCGTGCCTTATTCCGCCTTGTGTTTCCCCCCATCCCCCCTCCCTCTTCTCCCTTCCCCATTCCCCCATTCTCCTTCTCCTCCTCCTCCACGCCCCGCAATGTTCTGTCGCACGCCCTTCCCTCTGCTGCGGGCGTGTGCGTGCCTTATTCCGCCTTGTGTTCCCCTCCTCCCCCTTCCCCCATCCCCCCATTTCCCCCTCCTCCCTCAACGCCCGCAATCTTCTGTCGCACGCCCTTTCCCTTCTGCTGCGGGCGTGGGGCGAGGGCGGGGAGAGAAAGAAGTCCCAGGCGAGGCGAGCAGCGTGTCTCGAAAGCCAGTCGAGAAGACCTCTTCGCCGGGGAACTGGCACCGTGCCATCTTGCGCCAGGGGGGGGGGGAGTGGGAGTGGGAGGAGGGGGGGAGGAGGAGGACGTCGAGCGGCGGCAGGTGGGAGGATGGGGGTAGGGGGAGGGGGGAGAGGGTGTCCAGGTGGGAGTCTCATAGGCCTACCGAGATCGTGTCGAGTCTATAGTCTCTTGATCTCTTTATTCATTTTCTCTTTGTTTTTTTTTTCATTTATTTCCGTATTTGTTTTCTCTCTTCTGTCTCTCTCTCTCTCTCTCTCTCTCTCTCTCACTCTTTCTCTCTCTCCCTTTCTCTCCTCTCCCTCTCCCTTTCTTTCTCTCTCTCTCTCTCTCTCTCTCTCTCTCTCTCTCTCTCTCTCTCTCTCTCTCTCTCTCTCTCTCCTCTCTCTCTCTCTCTCTCTCTCTTCTCTCTCTCTCTCTCTCTCTCTCTCTCTCTCTCTGATTTATGACAGGCAGGGTGACACAAGACCACCTGTTTCCAGCTGTCTATGTCTGGTGTGTGTGGTCTCTTACAGGGAGGAGGAGGGGGGAAGGAAGAGGAGGAGGAGGAGGAGGAAGAGGAGGAGGAAGGTGAGAGGAGGAGGAGGAGGAGGAGGAAAATGTAGAAGAGGAGGAGGAGGAGGGGGGAGGTGGAGGAATAAGAGGAGGAGGAACAGGAAGATGGTGGTGGCGTAGGAGGAGAAGGAGGAGAAGAAGGAAGAGGAAGATGGTGGAGGAGGAAGGGATGGGAGGGGGAAGAGGAGGGGGCAGAAAGAAGAGGAGGAAGAGAAAGATGGAAGAGGAGGAGGAGGAGGATAGAAAGAAGAAAAAAAATGTAGAGAAAAAAGGAGGAAGGAGAAGTAGGAAGAGGAGGAGAATGTGGAGGAAGTGATGGAGAAAGAAAGGGAAGGAGAAGTAAAAAAAATGATGAGGAGAAATAGAGAAGTGAAAAAGGAAAAAGTGGAAGAGAATGAGAAAGAAGACGAGGTAGAGGAAAAGAAAGAGAAGGAGGAGAGGGGAGAAAAAGAAAGAGAGAGAGAGAAAGAGAAGGAGGAAGAAGAGTAGAAAGAAAAGGAAGTGGAGAAAGAATTGGAGAAAAAGAAGGGGAGGGAGAAGAAAACAGAGAGATGGAGAAAGAGAAGGAGGAAAGGGAAGAGGAGAAAGAGGAGGGTAGGGAGAAGAAAATGAAAAAGGGGAAAAGGCGGAGAGAGAAGAGAGGAGGAGAAGGCGAAGGAGGAGGAAGAAGAAAAGAAGAGGAGGAGGAAAAGGCGAAGGAGGAGGAAGAAGATAAAGAAGAGGAGGAGGAGAAGATAAAGAAGGAGGAGAATAAAGAAGAAGAGGAGGAGAAGGCGAAGGAGGAGGAAATTGATAAAGAAGAAGATAAAGAAGGCGAAGGAAGAAGAAGATAAAGAAGAGGAGGAGGAAGAAGATAAAGAAAAGGAGGAGGAAGAAGGCGAGGGAGTAGGAAGAAGAAAGAAGAGGAGGAGGAGAAAGATAAAGAAAGAGGAGGAGGAAGAAGAAAAGAAGAGAAGAGGAGAAGGCGAATAGGAGGAAAAAGATAAAGAAGAGGAGGAGGAGAAGGCGAAGGAGGAGGAGGCGGAGGGAAAGGGACCCAGACGGAGGGGGAGGAGGGGGGCCACATGGACGGAGCTATAAATAGACGAGCGTGATGAGACGCAACTGCAATCACGTTTCTTATTTTCATTTAATCTAATCATTATTTATTTATTGTATATTTTTATCATGTATTATTTAATCTATTTATTTATTATCTATTTATTTATTATTTATTTATTATTCATGTATTATTATTTTTTTATAATTTTTTATCTATATATTTATTTATATATTATTTATTATATATCTATTTATTTATATTATATTATTTATATGTTTTTTTATTGATATATTATTTATTTATTTATATATTTATTTATATATTATTTATTATATATATTATATTTTATATATAATTTATTTATTTATATGTTTTATTTATATGTAATTTATTTATTTATATATTTTATATTTATATATTATTATTTATTTATATTTTTTATTTGTATGTTATTTATTTATTCATATATATATTATATTATCATTTATTTTTTTCATTTATATATTATTTATTTATTTATATATATTTTTTAATTTATATATTATTCATTTATTTTTTTTATTTATATATTATTTATTTATTTATATATTTTTTATATCTATTTATTTATTTTGAGAGAGAGGAAGTGATTTGCATTTTATTCTATTCTCTTTTATTATCCCTTCTATTTTTCTTTTCTTTTTTTCTTTCTTTATTTTGAGAAAGAGGAATAGATTTGCATTTTATTTTTTTCTCTTTCTATCCCTTTTTTCTTTACTTTTTTCTTTTCATTGTGTCAAGTGTTGCCTATCATTATTATCTTTATTATTATTATCTATTATTATCCTTATTATTGTCGTGATTGTTATTATTTTTTTTTTTGTTGTTGTTGTTGTGGTTATCTTTCCTGTTATTATTATTATCATTATCTTTATTGTATGTTACTGACATTTGTCTTTCTATCGTTTTATTCTAGAATAATGCTAAGAAAAGAAAAAAAGAAAATGAAAAAAAAAAGAAAAAAAAAAAAATAAGAAAAATAAGAAAAAAAGAAAAAGAAAAAAAAAAAAGAAAAAAAAAAAAAAAAAAAGAAAACGAAAAAGAAATAAACAAGAAAATGGAAAACAAGAAAAATAAGAAAAAAATAGAAAAAAGATAAAAATAAGAAAAATGAAAAAAAAACGAGAAAAAAAGAAAAGAAAAGAAAAAACAAGAAAAGAGGGAAAAAAAGGAAAGGTATGTCCGAGATTTTCATATAAAAGTGATTTCATTGATCAATCTCTCTCCGCAACAAGGGAGTGCCCTATTATCGCCCTTATGAACGGGGCCATTAAGGTCTACAGCCCTATATCAATCACAACCTACACACACAGCGAAGGGTCATAAGAGCGCTAATCCTATGAAACAGCAGAGGAAATGAGCCTTAGAGACCCATAGTTTAGCACAGGTGAAGCGACATTCATGCTCATTCTTCAGGAAAAGAGGGCAAGAAAATGATATACAAAAGAGGCGTATTTGACCTCTGTTTTCGGACGTCGATTAGGGCTAATATGCCTTTGTTTGTGTACGGAATTATCGACTCTATAGGCACCCGGGGATCTGTCAGTAGTTCATTTGTCTTTGATTTTGCAGTCAGAGCATGTAAGGGAGGGAGGGAGGGAGGGAGGGAGGGGGAGGAGGGAGGGAGGAGGGAGGGGGAGGGAGGGAGGGAGGGAGGGAGTGGAGGAGGGAGGGAGGGAGGGGAGGAGGGGAGGAAGGGAGGGGAGGAGGAGGGAGGAGGGGAAGGAGAGGAGGGAGGAAAGGGTAGGAAGAGAGGAGGGAGGGAAGGGAAGAGAAAAGAGGTAAAGGAGGAAGTGGGAAGGAAAGAGGGAAGTAGAGGAGGGCGGAAGGTAGGAGGGAGGAAAGGGGGAAGGGGAGGGAAAGGAAAAGGGTAAAGGAGGGAAGTAGGGAAGGGAAGAGAAAATGGAGTGAGGGAAAGCAAAGGCGTAAGAAAAGAAGGAGGAAAAGGTAAATGAGAGAATAAGGCAAGATAAAGGTAAAGATAAGAGAAGAAGTGAAGAGGAGGAGACAAAGGAAAGAGGAAGGGAAAGGAAAAAAAAAAGGAAGAGAGAAAAGAAAGAGTAAAGAATGGGAGAAATGTGGGGAAGGAAAGAAGGAAATAGACAGGAAGGAGGAATGTAGATAAAGATGAAGAATGGAGGAGTAATTGAAGGAGGAAAGAGGTAAGAAAGAGAGCACTTGCGAAGGGAGGAGGAAGAGAGAGGAAGAAAGGAAAAGGAAAAAGGATAAAGGAGCAGACAAGGTAGGAAAGGGGATAAGAAGGAAAAAGATTTTTAAAAGTATGTGGAAGAAAGAATAAAGAGAAAATAGAAAAGTGTGATATATATATAGACACACACACACACACACACACACAGATATATATATATATACACACACACACACAGACACACACACACACACACATATATAATATATATATATATATATATATTATATATATATAATATATATATAATATAATAGAATAGAGAAGAGAGAGAGAGAGAGAGAGAGAGAGAGAGAGAGAGAGAGGAGAGAGAGAGAGAGAGAGAGAGAGAGAGAGAGAGAGAGAGAGACAGAGAGAGAGAGCAGACAGACAGACAGACCAGACAGACAGACAGACAGACAGACAGACAGACAGACAGACAGACTCTAGAGGAACGACCGGCTGAGAGGAATCCCTGAGGCAGGTGGCTGATTCATATAATATACAACCGGCGCCATAATATCACAGGACATTCACCGTGGTCGCAGTCCAGCCTTGAAGATTAAATACCCGGCGAGCCATGTTTTCGATGGTCAGCTGTCGGCGCGGTGTAGGCTGGTGGAGTCACGTGGCTTGTTGTTGTATGTTGGCGGTTGGTGTGGTTGTTCGGTCTGGTTGGTTTGGTATGGTGTGCGTGTGGTGGGGTTGTGGTGTGGTGTGGTGTGTTTTTGTTGTGGTGGTGTGGTGTTGGTCTGTTTGTTGTGGTGTGGTTGTGTGTTGAGTGTTGTTGTTATGTTGTAATTTACGGTGTTTAGAGTGTGGTGGTGTAGTGGTATTGTGTTGTGTTTGTATTCGTTTTGCATATAGATTTTCTACATTCTCTCTCTCTCTCTCTCTCTCTCTCTCTCTCTCTGTCTCTCTCTCTCTCTCTCTCTCTCTCTCTCTCTCTCTCCCTCTCTCTTCCCTCTTTCTCTCTCTTCTCTCTCCTACTCTCTCTCTCTTCTCTCTCTCTCTCTCTCATCTCTTCTCTACCCTCTTCTCTCTTGCTCCTCTCTTCTCTCTCCTCTCTCTCTCTCTCTCTACTTTTTCTCTCTCTCTCTCTCTCTCCCTCTTTCTCTTCTCTTCTTTTTCTCTTTTCTCTTCTTTCCCCCTTTGTTTTTTCTCTCTCGCTCTTCTCGTCTCTCTCTCTCTCTCTCTCTCTCCTTCTCTCGTCTCTCCTCATCCTCCTCTCTCTCTCCTCCCTTCTTCTCTCTCTCTCTCCCTTCTTTCTCTCTCTCTTCCTCTCCTCTCTCTCTCTTCTTCTCTCTCTCTCTCTCCTGTCTCTCCTCTTCTCTCTCTCTCCCTCTCTCTTCTCTCTCTCTCTCTCTCTCTCTCTTCTCTCTCTCTCTCTCTCTCTCTCTCTCTCTCTCCTTATCTATCTATCTATCCTCTTCTCTCACACACACACAGCACCCACACACACACAGCACAGACAACATGTGTGGAGGGAATCAGGAAGGGGAGGGGGGGTTCTTAGATGATTATGAAATGGGGAAAGGTGGAGGAGAAGGGGAGGATGGGGAGGGTTTTAAATGGGAAAGGAGGGGAAGGGTGAAAGAATATGGGAGAATAGGGGCAGTACGGGAGGGAGAAGAGGAATAGCGTTAGAGAGGAGAGGGAGGGGGAGGGGAAGGTTGAAGGGTTGAAGGAGAAGCGGGAATAAGGACGAGAGGGGAGGAGGAGGGAGGGGAGGGGGGAGCGAAGGGGTAAAGGAGAGGTGGAATGGGGGAAAGGGGAGGGGAGGAAGTGCGGAGTGGGGAAGGGAGAAGTGGAGGGGAGGAGAGGGAAGGCGGGAAAGGGGAGGGGGACAGAAAAGGGTTAGAGGAAAAAGGGTTGTGTCGCTTACAAATAGCTCTCAAATGCATTTTTTTACGAGTGGAGGATCTCGCTTCTCTGTCGTCTGTTCTGTCTCTCTATTCTCTATCTCTCTCTCTCTCTCTCTCTCTCTCTCTCTCTCTCTCTCTTCTCTCTCTCTCTCTCTCTCTTCTTCTCTCTCATCTCTCTCCTCTCTCTCTCCCTCCTCCCTCTCCCTCCTTCTCCTCCTTCCCCCTCTCTCTCCTCTCTCTCCACCACACAACCACCAACCTACCAATCACCCCACCCCCTCCTCAAAAAAAAAATCAAAAAAAACAAAAAAAAAATCGAAAAATCGAAAAACGAAAAAAAAAATTAAATCGAAAAACATATATCCAAAAATAATATCAGTCTATCAAGAGGTCTGGGATTCTGGTCGAAGATTTTGAGATGAGATCGATAAAGCCTCCGATTTGTTCCGGTATATTAAGGTTAGATGGCTGGAAGAGGGAAGGAGGGAAAGGAGGAGGAGGAGGAGGAGGAGGAGGAGGAGGAGGGAGCAGAGGGAGGAGGAGGCAAGGAGGAGGAAGAGAGGGAGGAGGGCGGAGGAGGATGGAAGGAGGGGGAAGGAGGAAGGGAGGGAAGGGAGCGAGGAGGAAGAGGTGGAGGAGAGGAGGGGAGGGAGGGAAGGAGAGGAGAAGGAGGGGAGGAGGTTGAAGAGTGCGTGGAGGAAGAGGGGAGGAGGGGGAGGAAGGCTAACGAGGTGAAAGAGAGGAAGAGGAATTGCGTGAGCGGAAGGGTGAAGAGGTGAAGAGGGAATGTGAAAAGAGAGGGAGAAAGGAGGATGGCGAGGGGAGTTGGAGGAGGGAGAGGGAGAGGATGTGGAGAATGGGAGTTGAGGGAGGAGAGGGGGGATGGTGGAAGGAGAAGGAAAGGGGGGTGGCATGGAGGAGAAGGGGAGGTAAGGAGGCGAACTGTAGGGGGTGAAGAGAGAGGGGAATGGGGGTGTGAGTGCGGATGGAGTGGGAGAAGGGGAGGAGAGAAAGAAGACGAAACCGAGGAGAAAGAAGAGCAAAGGAGGAAAGTAGGAAAAAGGAGGAGGGTGAAGCAAGAGAAGAGGAGGTTGAGCAGAAGGAGGAGAGGAAAAGAGAGGGAGAGAACAGAGAAAAAAATGGGGAAAGAAGGAAGGATGAAAAGATGGAAAGAGGAAGAGAGAGAATGGAAGAAAGAAAAAAAAAAATAAATAACAAGGATAAGAATGCTCGAAGAGAAAAGGAAAGAAGAAAAGAAAGTGATTGATTAAAACAAGGAAGAACGGAAAGACGAGAGAAAAAAAGGGAAGAATAAAGGGCCAAAGGAAGCGAATGAAGCCGAAGGGAAAGGTGGGGAAGGAGTTGGGGAGCAGAGGAGGGGGAGGCAGAGGGAGAGGGGGAGATGGAGGGGAGGGGTGAGAGGGTGGGAAGGGCGATGCTGCCACATTTCAAACCGTCTGATCACGCCTGTTATTATTTGGCCCGATGTAATGGACGGCGGCTTTCGTG
>NW_020871785.1:237288-249788 GCF_003789085.1 Penaeus vannamei
TCTCTCTCTCTCTCTCTCTCTCTCTCTCTCTTCTCTCTCTCTCTCTCTCCCTCCCTCCCTCCTCCTCCTCTTCTCTTTTCTTCTCTCTCTTTCTCTTTCTTCTCTCTTCTTCTCTCTCTTCTCTTCTCTCTCTCCTCTCTCTCTCTCTCTCTCTCTCTCTCTCTCTCTCTCTCTCTCTCTCTCTCTCTCTCTCTCTCTCTCTCTCTCTCTCTCTCTCTCTCTCTCTCTCTTTCTCTCTCTCTCTCTCCCTCCCTCCCTCCCTCCCTCCCTCCCTCTTCTCTTCTCTTCTCTCTCTCTCACCCACATTCTGAACACATATAGAGTTCCCGTGTTTATTTCTCTTTCCAAGAACTCAACCTTCGTTCATTTGGACTTTGCTGACGCTGCTTACACTCTATAGAAGTTCGGGCAGAGTCTTCACTTACGACTCTCCTTAATAGATAGGAGGAGGAAGCCATTCTGAATAGATAGATATTGATGATTTTTTGGAGTCATTTTTGGTCGATTTTGGGAACTGAGCGAAGAAGAAAGAGAAGGAGAAGAAGAGGGAAGAGAGAGGGAGGGAGGATGAGAGGAGGGGGATAAAGTGGAAGAAGAGGTAAAAGAGGAAGAATAGGGAAAGGAAGAGGGATAGAGATGATAAAAGGAAAGGCAGGAATGGAGAGACAGATGTAGAGATAACAAAATGAACTCAAGAAGAAAGTGGAAAGAGGACAAAGATAAGCAATAGACAGAGAAGAAGAAAAGGAAGAGGAAAAAGAAAGGGGAATTTCATCCTCAGTGTACTGCTCTTCTGATTCAAGTAAAAAACAAAATAATGAATGAAAATTGCAACAGAATTGCTTATTTTGAGGTGATGTGCACAGCTTCCTCTTTCAATAACCAAGAATCACACAGTTGCACATACATACACACACATATATATGGATACACACACACACACACACACACACACACACACACACACACACACACACACACACACACACACACACAACACACATATATATATATATATAATATATATATATATATATATATATATATATATATATATATATATAACATATATCTGTGTATATATAAATGTATATAGAGATAGATAGATATAGATATATCATGTATCATATCAGAGCTTAGTAGAAAATGGATTTCAGACAAAGTTTTGAAAAATACTTCCCGTGACAAATAAAAGGAAAAGAACAATAAAAATGCGGATGACAGAAATCTTGTGTCTTTATTTGTTGTTACATATTGCAAAACAGAGAGAAAGAAACTGGTATTCCATAAAATATTTTACAAACCGGAATTAATATAAAAAAAAATCCGTATGCACTATTTTTTTTTTTTTTTTTTTTTTTTTTTTTATTAGACGCTAAAAGAAAAAGTAACATTCAGTTTGAAACGCGTCCCTGGAACAGCTGATGTGCACATGGATTTAAGAAATATATATATATACATATATCTTTTATTTTTATTCTCTTTAATCTCTCCCTTCACAAAGAGGTTATTTCTTTTCATTTTTTTTTGGGGGGAGGGGGGGAGAGGAGAATGGGGGTTATAGTCTTTTATTAAGTAGAATGAAGTCGAAGGAATCTTCATCAGTACGAGCAATCATAGAAAACGGAGCTGCTGTTGCCAGATATGCATTTTCTTTTTCAATATCCTGTGCGTATCAAAATTCTTTTTTTTTTTCTTATCTCTCTTGCTTTCTCGTTGACTCTATCTCTGTTTGTCTCTTTTCTTTGAATATAAGATGATGATGAAGAAAGGGAAAAAAAGAGAGAAAAGAATATATGTACCGGGAAACTCAAGAAAACAAAACAACAAAATTATTTCACGGCAAAATAACATAACGTGATGACAACAACAAAAACAATAATAATAATAATGATAATAATGAATAAATAATAATAATAATAAATAATAATGATAATAATATAATAATAATAAATAATAATAATAATAATGATAATAATAATAATAATAATAATAAAATAATATAATGATAATGATAATAATAATAATAATGATAATAATAATAATAATGATAATAATTAATAATAAATAATAACAATAATGATAATGATAATGATAATAATAATAATAATGATAATAATAATAATAATGATAATAATAATAATAATAATAATAATAACAATAATGATAATGATAATGATAATAATAATAATAATAATAATAATAATAACAATAATAATAATAAATAATAAATAATAAATAATAATAATAATATAATAATGATAAATAATAATAATAATAATAATAATAATAATAATAATAATAATATATAATAAAATAATAATAATAAAATGATAAAAAAAACATGAATCAAACATGACCTTAATTATCCATCATAAGAAACAAATAACTTTCACCCCATTTTGATGTCTTTAACCCGCCCTCGTCTTCAACAGAATTCAGCGGAGAGACTTGCGGTTGGAGATCGGTGGAGGGCGAAGGAGGCGGAGGAGGAGGAGGTGGAGGAGGAGGAGGAGGAGGAGGTGCCCCCTCACCCAGCCTCCAACACCAACAAAACGCCGACATCGGTCTTTCCCAGCATGGAGGAGGAGCTGGTGCCGGAGGAGGAGGTGGAGGAGGAGGAGGAGGTGGAGGCGGACACGGAGGATCAGCCTCATCCTCGTCCTCCTCCTCCAGCAGCGGGGGGAGCGGCGCCCCTTACCGCCGAGGATCACTCCAGCTGTGGCAGTTCCTGGTGGCGCTGCTGCACGACCCGGCCAACGCCTCGTGTATCGCGTGGACGGGGCGAGGGATGGAGTTCAAGCTGATTGAGCCCGAGGAGGATCGCCTGGGGGGTGGGTCCCTTAGGAGGTCCAGAGGTGGGTCAAGGGGTCGCGGGTATGGTACTGGGGGTGGGTCTTAAGGGGAGGGGGGGTATTGAGGGTCTTAAGGGGGGCAGGTTCTTAGGGGTGGGTGGGTCCAGAGGGTGGGTCTTAAGGGGAGGGGGGTGACGGGGGGTCTTAAGGGGGGCGGGCTTAGGGGTGGTGGGTACTGGGGTGGGGGTCTTAAGGGGAGGGGGGGTATTGAGGGGGTTTAAGGGGGGGCGGGTCTTAGGAGGGTGGGTGGGTACTGGGGTGGGTCTTAAGGGGAGGGGGGGGTATTGAGGGGGGTGTCTTTAGGTGGGCGGGTACTGGGGGTGGGTCTTAAGGGGAGGGGGGGTACTGGGGGCGGGTCTTAGGGGTGGGTGGGTACTGGGGCGGGTTTAAGGGGAGGGGGGGTATTGAGGGGGGTTAAAGGGGGGCGGGTCTTAGGATGGTGGGTACCGGGTCATAGGGGTGGGTGGGTGCTGGGGCGGGTCTTAGGGATGGGCGGGTACGGGGCCGGGTTCTGAGGGTGGGTCTTAAGGGTAGGTCTTAGGGGATGGGCGGGTCTTGAGGGTGGGCCTTAGGGGGGGTATTGAGGGTGGGTCTCAAGGGGGGTGGGGTACTGGAGTCAGGTTCTGAGGTTCTGGGGGTGTGGTCTTAGGGGGGGAGGGGGTCTGAGGTGGACCTTAGTGGTGGGTATTGAGGGTAGGGCTGTTGGGATGGGTCTTGCGGGTGGGTCTCAGGGATGGCGGGTCTTTAGGGTGGGTAGGTGGGGAGTCTTTGGGAGGGTATCAGGGTAGGTCTTTACAAACACACACATATGAATATACATTATAATGCATATATACATACATGGTATATATGTACACACCCACACATATATATGTGTGTGTGTCGAGAGAGAGGAGAGATTATTTTCTCTCTCTCTCTAGCCCTCGTCCTCCTACCCCCCCCCCCCCCGCCAGTAAGATCATAATATCCCGGCAGAAATAACATCTCTTGTCAATATCATTTTCTAATCAGATAAATATCATAATCTCTTTCCTTTTTCTGTCCACTCTTTCTCTCTCTTTCTCTTCTCTTCCTTTTTGTTTCTCTATTTCCTTCTTCTTGCTCTCTTCTTTTTTGTTTCTTTCTTAACCCTTTTATTCTTCAATGCCCCTTTTCCATATTCTCTAATTATTTCTTCTCTTCTCTTTCCATATTCTTATTCTCGTTCTTTTCTTCTTTCATTTTTTCTCTTCTTCTCTTTCTCCATTCTTATCCTTTCCCTTTCTTCTCTCCTCCCCATTCTCCCCTCATTCTTACCTTCCCTTTCCTCCCCTATCCATTCTCCCTTCATTCTTAATTTCCTCTTCTCTTCTCTCCTCCCCTCCCCACTCCCTTTCCTCCATCCCCATCCCCCTCTCCCCACTCCCCCTTCCACCCTCCCAGCGCCCTCCCCCCCTCCTCCTCCCCTTCCCACAGCACCTCCCCTCCTCCTCCTCTTCCAGAGCCCCCCCCCTCCCCCCATGTTTCTCTCCTCACCGCACTCCCCCTCCTAGAGCCCCCCCCTCCTCCACCCCTTCCCAGAGCCCCCCTTCCTCCTCCTCCCCTTCCCCCCTCCTAGAGCCCCCCTCCCCTCCCCTACTGAGCCCCCTCCCCTCCTCCTCCCTTCCCAGAGCCCTCCCCCTTCCCTCCCTCCCAGAGCACCACCCCCCCCTCCTCCTCCCTTCCCAGAGCCCCCACCCCTCACCCTCCTCCTCCCCGCCCTCACCCCAGATACCAAAACGTTGGCCATTTAATCTACATCGGATAATCCCCTGCTCTTGTGTTGTTTGTTGGGGGGGGGGGAGGGGGAGGGAGGAAGAAGAGGGGAAGGAGAGAGAGAGAAGAGAGAGAAAAGGGGGGGGCGGGGGTGAGCATGTCTACTTTCTTTGTTGTCTTTTGTTTGTTTTTTTCTTTCTGTCTTTCTCGTGTTTTTAGTCTCTCTCTTTCGCTTTCTCTCTCTCTTTATTCATTTTTTGTTCCCTCTGTTTATCTTTTATCCATTCTACCTGTCTGTGTTTCTCTATTCCTCCATCTCTGGCTGTCTGTCTTCTGTTTCTCTCTCTGTCTTTCTATTTCTTACTTGTTTATCACAAACACCACACACACACACACACACACACACACACACACACACACACACACACACACACACACACACACACACACAACACACACACACACACACACACACACACACATACACACACACACATACACATACACACATAGATATAGATAGATAAATAATAGATATAGATAAATAGATAAATAGATAGATAGACAGATAGACATATAAATAGATAATAGATAGATAGATAAATAGGACAGACAGACAGAAAAATAGACATCCACATATACACACACATACAACAAATAACTCACCCCCACCCCACCCATTCCCCCGCTAACTACCCCCCTCCCCACAGGTGGCGCGTCGTTGGGCATCCAGAAGAACCGACTGCAATGAACTACGATAAACTAAGTCGGTCGCTTCGTTATTACTACGAAAAGGGCATCATGCAGAAGGTTGCAGGTGAGGTCTTCGCAGTGGTCGTTATAGCGGGGTTGGTGCGTGGTGCGTGTGGTAGTTGGTTTGGGGGTTTGGTGTGGTGGGGAGTGGGTGGTTTGTGTTTGTTTGTGGCGTGTGAGTTTGTTTGTGGCGTGTAGTTGTTTGTGTTTGTTTGTGCGTGTGGGCGAGAGGGTGGTTTGTGTGTGTGTGTGTTTGTGTGTGGGCGAGTGTGTTTGTGTTTTGTGTGGCGTGTGGGCGAGTGGGTGGTTTGTGTTTGTTTGTGCGTGTGGGCGAGTGGTGTGTTGTGTTTGTTTGTGGCGTGTGGGCGAGTGGGTGGTTTGTGTGTGTGTTTGTTTGTGGCGTGTGGGCGAGTGGGAGGTTTGTGTGTGTGTTTGTTTGTTTTTGTGTGTTTTGTTTTGGCGTGTTTGTTTGTGCGTGTGGCGAGTAGGTTTGTGTGTGTGTTTGTTTGTTTAGGTGTTTGTTTGTGTGTGTGTTTCTATGTTTTTGTGTTTGTTTGTATGTGTGTTTGCTGGTTTGTCTGTATGTTTATTCGTCTGTCTGTATGTTCGTGTGTTCGTATATGTATGTATGTTTGTTTGCTAATTTGCTTGTATATTTGTTTGTGTTCGTGTGTGTGTATGTGAGTATGTGCGTATGTGTGTGTATGTGTGAGCATTTGAAACGTAATTAGCCAGAGGAAAGTGAGGGGAGAAAGGAGCAACTAATGAGAGAGAAGAGAGAACAGAGGAAGAAAGATAAATGGGTGAATAGAAGAGGGAAGGATAAGGCATGTCTTAAGAAGATAAGACCATGATAAGAAGGAGGGAATGGAGAAATGGCGAAGAGAAACTGGAGGATGAGGTGTGAGGGGAAAGTGGAGGATGAGGTGTGAGGGGAGAAGTGTGAGGGGAAAGGAGGATGAGGTGTGGGGGAAAGTGGAGGATGAGGTGTGAGGGGAAAGTGGAGGATGAGTGTGAGGGAAACTGAAGGTGAGGTGTGAGGGGAAATTGGAGGAATGAGGTGTGAGGGGAACGTGGAGATGGGTGTGAGAGGAAAGTGGAGGATGAGGTGAAACTGGAGGATGAGGTTTGAGGTTGAAACTGGAGGATGAGGTGTGAGGGGAAAGTGGAGGATGAGATGTAAAAGAAAACTGCGAAAAACTGCACTGCCATGAAGAAAATAGAATAAAAATCTAAAAGTGAAAAAATAAGAAATGGAACTGGAACAAGAATTAAAGGAAATGGAAAATAGAAAAGATATGATATAAAAATATACATGCATACATACGTATGTACAAACGTACACACACACGCACACACACACCCACACACAAGAGAGAGAGAGAGAGAGAGAGAGAGAGAGAGAGAGAGAGAGAGAGAGAGAGAGAGAGAGAGAGAGAGAGAGAGAGAGAGAAGAGAGAGAGAGAGAGAGAGAGAGAGAGACAGACTGACAGACAGACAGACAGACAGACAGACAGACAGACAGACAGACAGAGAAAGAGGAAAGAGAAGAGACAGAGATAGAGACAGAGAGAGATAGACAAACAAACCGACATACCGACAAACAGACACTTCGAATAAAAACGAAACAGAACAAGAGACACCGAGCTCCAATTTCTAAATATGGAATCAACAGAGAGAGAGAGAGAGAGAGAGAGAGAGAGAGGAGAGAGAGAGAGAGAGAGAGAGAGAGAGAGAGAGAGAGATGAGAGAGAGGAGAGAGAGAGAGAGAGAGAGAGAGAGAGAGAGAGAAGAGAGAGAGAGAGAGAGAGAGAGAGAGAGGAGAGAGAGAGAGAGAGAGACAGACAGAGAGAGAAAGAAAAAAGAGAAGAGACAGAGAGAGACAGAGACAGAGACAAACAAACAGACAGACAGAGAGAATGAGAGATAGACAAAACAAACGACATACCGACAAACAGACAGCTTCAAAAAACAACGAAAATAAAACAAACGGAACAGAGACACGAGCCTTCCAATTTCTAATATGAAGTCAACAGCAGGAACCCTAAGCAAATACTCCCAAAGATGTAAGATTTAGGAGAAGGCCTGTCGAAGTCATTGCGGCGAGAATATGGGGACAGGAAATTGGCGTGATAAGCAAAGGGAATANCCCCTGCCAGCCATACCACAAAAAAAAAAAAAAAAATACTCTCCCTCTCTCCCTCTCCTCTCCCTCTTTTCTTCTCCTCTCCCTCTTCTTCTCTTCTCCTCTCCTCTTATCCCCCCCCTTTCCCCCCCCTCTCCTCCTCCCCCCCTTCCCTCCCTCTCCTCTCCCTCTCCCTCACCTTCCCTTCCTCTCCCTCTCCCTCTCCCTTCTCCCTCTCCTCTCCCCCACCTGCTCCCTCCTCGCCCCCACCTCTCCCTCTCCCTCTCCCTCTCCTCTCCTCCCTCTCCCTCTCCCTCTCCCTCTCCCCTCTCCTCTCCCTCTCTCTCTCCCTCTCCGTCCCCCCACTCTGATCACCCAACAACTGCGCCCCGGCCAGCCATACCACTAAGAGATTATGTATCAAAATTTCATCTGTTCATTTGAGTTCCATTGTCAAATTAATGATCGTTTTTACACCCCAATGACTCTATACAGATTGCCTGCCTCCGGTTTCTGCAATGATCTCCCTCTCTATTTTGTTTTCTTTCTCTCTCGTTTTCTCCTTCTCTTCTCTTTCTCTTCTTGCCTTTCTCCCCTCTCGGTTTCTCTTTTCTCTGTTTTTCATTCTTGTTTTTCTCTACTTCTTTCTCTTGTTTCTCTTTATCTCTTTCCTTGTTTTTTTCTCTTTTCGTTTTTTCTTTCTCTTCTCTCTTTGTCTTTTCTTCCTCGCTTCTCTCTCTCTTTCTCTCTCTCTCTCTCTCTCTCTCTCTCTTCTCTCTCTCTCTCTCTCTCTCTCTCTCTCTCTCTCTCTCTCTCTCTCTCTCTTCTCTCTCTCTCTCTCTCTCTCTCTCTCTCTCTCTCTCTCGCTCTTTTTCCCAACCTCTCCTTCTCCCCCTCTCTCTCCCTCGCAATGCAGTTTATTGATTTTCTCTTAATCACAGAGATAAAAATTTGCACATCTTTATTAATGAGGGGGAGCGGATGAAGGAGAACTGAAACAAGAATGATGATCATGTCAGTGATGCTGATACTGATGATAAGGGTGCCCAGAGTGATAGAATATTTATATATTTCACTGATACATACATACATACATACATATATATATATATATATATATATATATATATATATATATATATATTATATGTGTGTGTGTGTGTGTGTGTGTGTGTGTGTGTGTGTGTGTGTGTGTGTGTGTGTGTTGTGTGTGTGTGTGTGTGTGTGTGTGTGTGTGTGTTGTACATATATATAATATAATATATAGATACATAATATACATATATATACATATGTGTGTGTATTGTTTGTGTGTGCAAATGAAAATAAAGAAAAGAAGAATAAGAAAATGCACAAATATACCGAAGGCCTTTTCATTATATTGCTCCATCAGGGCAATATGGCGTAAAGACCTTCGGCATATATATATATATATATATATAATATATATATATATATATATAGAGAGAGAGAGAGAGAGAGGAGAGAGAGAGAGAGAGAGAGAGAGAGAGAGAGAAGAGAGAGAGAGAGAGAGAGAGAGAGAGAGAGAGAGAGAGAGAGAGAGAGAAAGAGAGAGAGAGAGAGAGAGAGAGAGAGAGAGAGAGAGAGAGAAAGAGAGAGAGAGAGAGAAAAGAGAGAGAGAGAGAGAGACAGAGAGACAGAGAGACAGACAAACAGAGATTTTACGAATCCTTACACGAACACTCCCTCCCGAAGACCCAAATATAAGCCACGCCCATTATCACGCCTTCTCCCCGCCCACAGCCGCCGCCGCGTGGTCCACGGGCGGCCCAGGAGCAGCAGCGGCCGCCCAGCACCTCCTCGCCCCCCACATGACCTGGTCCTCGGCCCCCGCGACCCAGTATGACCTCGCCTCCTACTCGCAATTCGCCAAGTTCGGCTACGACGCTTATCACCGATGCAGACCAGCTCCTTGGCGGTGCAGAAGGACGAACTCAAGAATATGAATGCTAATATCGGTGGGTTTCTAAATGTTTTTTTGTTTTCTAATTTGGTTCTGGATGCTACTATCGGTGGGTTTCTAGTTGGTCTCTGTGTTTTGGGGTTTTCTTTTTGTTTATAAGTGTGTGTGTGAGTGTGTGTGTGCATGTGTGTGTGTGTGTTGTGGATTTCTAGTCGTTTTTGTGCTTTCTAATTTGTTTCTAATTGGTGTTTGACCTGCGTTTTCTAATTTGTTTTTGCATGACACTATCGGTGAGTTTCTGTTTGTTTTTTGGGCTGTGTGTGTTTTCCAAATCATTTATGAATGCTACTGTTGGTGGGTTCCAAATTGTATTTTTTTGCGTGTTTTCTAATTTATATTATATTATAATTATAATTATAATATAATTATAATATAATTTATATATATATAATTATAATATATATATAATTATATATATGATTATAATATATATATATATTATAATTATAATATAATTATAATGAATGATAATGTCGACGGTTTCTATTTGGTTTGTGTTTGATTAGTGTGTTTTCTAAATTGTTGTTTTTAAATTATGATATCAGTAGGTTTCTAGCCCGTATTTGGTCTATGTTTTCTAGTTTCGTTATGGATGGTATCGGTGGGTTTTCTAGCTGGTTGGTGGTTGATCTGTGTGGTCTCTAAATTGTTTCTGACTGGCTGGTTTCTAACTGGCTGGTTTGGAATCTGTGTGTCCTTCACGTATTATTTGTGAATGATGTTGTCTATGTGTCTATGTGTCTTGCCTTGATAATGTTCTATGTTTTGTGAATGTGTTTTCTCTAATATAATTATGTTTTTTTTATATTAATCTTTCGAGGTTTCTAGGTGTAGTTTGTTCTTTTGATGTTGATGTCTTTTTTAAATTGTTTTTTATACGTTAATTTCCTATTTCTCGTTATATTTTTATGTTGATTACCGTTAGTTTTGTGTGTATTGTTCCCTAGCGATAAATGACTAGAGTTGAGTTTATGATTCATATTCCTCTTGTGTTTATTTGGAAAAAAAAACTTGGTTGATGAGAAGCACCACAAAGTACATGTTTTTTCTTCATTTTTATTGACCAAAAAATCTCACTAAATCATTCTGACGGTATAATTCACTAACGTCTATCTGTGTAAGTGTATGTGTCTTGGAGTGTGGAACTTTGTATTTGTTTAAGGAGTCTCATCATCAAGTATGTATTTTTTCATTGATTTTTTTTTTTTCTAATTTTTCTGACGGGGACTTTTCTGCAGCTCATGAATTTTAGTTTTTCTGTTCTCAGTGTCTTTGTATTTACTGTTTAAGTCTCCGGGGAATTAGATCGACCTGACCCCCTCCCCTCCCCCAGGCATGGACCGCGGCGTGGACGCGAGCGGCTACTGCGACTACTCGCTCGGCCACGTCGACAAGGCCAAGTTCGACCCCCGCCAGACCGAGTCCTCGTTCCTGGTGCAGGCCGGGCGCCCCGTCGGCCACCACGGCGCTGCAGGGGCGGCCGTGGGGGTCGTCGGGGCGGCAGGAGAGCCCCCGGCAGGAGGTCTGGCCCCAGGCGACGTCGCACACGACCCCATGACCCAGCTCCAAGCCTGCG
Source organism: Penaeus vannamei (assembly GCF_003789085.1). Classification (NCBI taxonomy): domain Eukaryota; kingdom Metazoa; phylum Arthropoda; class Malacostraca; order Decapoda; family Penaeidae; genus Penaeus; species Penaeus vannamei. Next base: position 248,316 of record NW_020871785.1, read on the forward strand.
CCAGGTCGCACCACCTCCACGCTTGCGTTAGATAAGGCGGGTACGCTCGCGCGCGCGTGTGTGTGGCCCTTTTGAGTGCGTGTGGGTGCCCCTCGGACGCGCTCCTGCCCGAGCCTCCGTCGCGTCCGTTGTAGTCGCTGGTAGTGCCGCCCGCCGTGTCACGTGTCAGTGCCGCCCGCCGCTGTCACGTGTCTGTCTCCTCCGCGATGTGTACAGAGGCTGCTCCCCTTCCGTTGTGTATCATAGCGTTCTTTTTGACCTGCGTTGTCGGTTTGTTTCGAGCGATTTTGTAAATAGTTCATATTATAATTGTATTACCATAACGTCTTCCCAGCCCAAGGGAATGTGCTTAGATATTTAGATAAACGTTTTTTAGAGGGAAGTGAAATTGCTGACCTGATGCCAAAAGAAAACAAAATGGTTTAAAACAATGGAAAGGCTTTGGGAGACACCAATGCTAATGCTCATAAGTGCCACGTTCACCTTCAAGTAGTTGAGAGAAAATGTACAATGATTACGAAACAGAAAAAGAAGTAACAAAAAAGTAACAATAGTGCGATCAATTTCAGGAATAAAAAGAACAATTGTCAACTCACCCTGATCAGCGGTGTACCCCAATTAACCAATCTATTTGGTAAAAAAAAAAAGATGAATAAATAAATAAATAAGTGAACAGAGAAATGAATTGGTGGGTTTATTTATTTCGTATTTTCCAAAACTAACGGGAACATTATCACTTTTTGTTGTTTTATTGAAATTGCTACCATCGACACCCACGCAAGGGACGAGTTGCCACTTTTTGTTTTTCTTTCCTGATTTTTTGACGCCTTATACCTGGAAGATAATAAAACGATCGTTCTTGTACTTTGCGGTTTAGTTCAGAGGGAACTCCAAGTAGGGCCATTAAACCGCAATTGATTACGTCATTGGGTCATTAGTACCGGATGATTACCTAATGACATTTGTGGTTTTACTTGAATTGCGTCAGAGGATCACGGTTGTAATTTTGAGGATAATACCTGTAAAATATTAGATTTGTCTTCTGGTTATTTAGCGTTTATCTGGAATTAAGGCATTGCATTAAAGGTTCTAGAGTTGGCAGTGGGGTTAATTCTCTCTCTCTCTCTCTCTCTCTCTCTCTCTCTCTCTCTCTCTCTCTCTCCTCTCTCTCTCTCTCTCTCTCTCTCTCTCTCTCTCTCTCTCTCTCTCTCTCTCTCTCTCTCTCCTCTCTCTCTCTCTCTCTCTCTCTCTCTCTCTCTCTCTCTCTCTCTCTCTCTCTCTCTCTCTCTCTCTCTCTCTCTCTCTCTCTCTCTCTCTCTCTCTCTCTCTCTCTCTCTCTCTCTCTTCTCTCTCTCTCTCTCTCTCTCTCTCTCTTCTCTCTCTCTCTCTCTCTCTCTCTCTCTCTCTCTCTCTCTCTCTCTCTCTCTCTCTCTCCCTTTCTCTCTCTCACTTTCTCTCTCTCTCACTCTCTCT
>NW_020871785.1:274788-279788 GCF_003789085.1 Penaeus vannamei
AGCCTTCAGACAAGCCAATTGCTTCCGTCCAGTAAGTAGTATTGAGATAACGGTAGAAATATTTTTCCGTTGATTTTGATCTAATATACGATGATGATCGAATAACATAGTGTGAATGTGTATGTTATACTTTAATAATTTCAGGCAGTTGAAAAGCTAGTAGACATTGCCGTCCGACCAGCCTTTGACACCGAAGTCCGCATCGCTTCCTATCTGGCAGCTGTCCGATGTGCTGAACAGGAACACCTGGAGAAAATTATTGAGAAGATTTCAAAGGAAGAGAATACCCAAGGTATGTAAATATTCATATCTTAACCTCTCCTATAAATCGTCCACAAAAACTAATATTAATGTCACCATACTACCAGAACAATCTGTTAGTGGCAAATTATTCTTTATTATTCTTAGATCTATAGAGTATTTTACAAATGTTTTCTTTGACCACCATATTAATTACTAAAACCAAAGATGTTGCTAATAACCTAAGCTATCACTTGATAATTGTTATGACAATAGTACATTCATATTATCATTCTCCAGATGTTGGTGAATGCTCATATGATATTGCTTCATTTCAGTGCGTGGATTTGTTTTGGGTCACCTGATCAACATCCAAGAGGGTAGCTGCCCCAACAAAGAAAACCTCAGGTACCTCCTTGCCAACGTTGTCATCCCTACCGACTTCGAGAAGGACTTCAGGAAATTCTCTCGACATATAGATATGGCTTACTATGCCCCTGCCTTTGGCATGGGTGCCGGCCTCGAGTCGAACATCATCTATGCTCCCGGATCTTTCATTCCTCGTGCTGTTAACCTGAACATGAGAGCAACTGTGGATGAGACGCCCATGGACATAGCAGAGATTGGTGCGCGCTTTGAAGGAGTCGATTCCATCATTGAAGAGCTCTTGGGCCCACAGGGATACCTACGCAAAGCAACATTTGGAAAGATTATGGAGGACATTACGGGTTTTGCAGGAGAGAAAGGCCTCAAGATCATGGAGCACTTCAAGCACACAATGAGGACCAGGCGATCCATCGATGCTTCTGTCATCTCCGACTTCTTCGGCAAGCTGTATGGTGAGAGCAGTTCGCACACCCACGCCGATATATTCGCCCGGTTCATGGGACACGAGATTACTTTCGCAGATGTTGCCCAAAGCCTCAAGGGCGTCACAGCTGACACACTCATTGAGACTTTCTTCTCTTTCTTCGAGAATTCCTTGGAACATATGAAGGATCTTAACCTGAACACAGCAAGAACTGCTCAGCTTTCCATGGATTACTCACTGCCCACCATTCAGGGCACACCACTCAAGCTGAACTTAGCTGCAACTGCTGTTGCTGGCCTCAAGATGGAGGGCAACGTCAACATTGGCCAGATCCTCTCTGACCTGGGCAATTCCCACACCGGCATCAAGGTGTTCCCAGGCCTTTCTGTACAAGCCACTGGTTTTGTTGGCTTTGAGTGCCGCTTTACCAAGGTGGGAATCGAGATGCAGAACACCATCTCTAGTGCCACTGGAGCCGCCATCAACATCAGAACAACTGAAAACAAGAAGATCGAGCTGGAATTGGAGATCCCTGACAAGATGGAACTCCTCAACATCAAGGCCGAGACTTACCTTGTCAAAGCTAGGGGAAAGAAGATGACTAAGATTTCTCCTTCCTCCATGAGAGATGTCAGGATTGAGCGCAAGTCCTGCATTGCTGCTTTGGAACCAGTATTTGGCCTCAAGGTGTGCTATGACATGAACTTCCCTGATGTGTTCCGTGCTAATGCCCTGCCACTTGGTGAACCAGCCATCGCCAAGCTGTACGTTGAGAAGGCAGATCCTTCCATGAGAGGTTACTTAGTGACTGCTGCCATCAAGAACAAGAGAGGTAACAAGCTCATTAAGATGAATGTAGAAGCAGCTGGTGCCTCAACACCAAGAAGAGCAGAAATGACCCTGTCCTACACCAAGGAAGAAGGAAGCCACATTGTTTCTGCCAAGCTTGATTCCTCCAGCATTGCTGCAGGAGTGTGGACTACTCTCACCAACGAGCAAGGACACAAGGCAGTAGAGACTTATGTCAACTTCAAATATGGTCAGACTGCTATTTCTCGAGGCATCAAGCTGGAAGCGATTGCAAGGGAAGGAAGTGTGGGAGAGGAATTCCAAGTGAACGTTTTCAGCAGCGGCACCAGGAGCTTCCCCCTCGACTCTCACATTGTGGAGGCTAAATTCATCAAGAAAACTAGTGGACCTGAATTCAATGTGGATGTGATCTGCATGACCAAAAATGCTTTAGCTGATTATTTCGACTTAAACATTGAAGGTATGTGTATGCATTGATGAAAGATATTTTCATTATTGTAAGTGTCTCTTGTAGGTTTGCTGGTCTAATATATTTTTTCTTCCCTTTCAGTTGGAGCTGATTTCATGAGATTTTCTCCTAAGGCTCTGTATTCAACAAGATACATTCCCAAGACCCGCATTTTCTTACCTGTAAACCTGCGAAAGCTAGAAATCAATGCTGCCACTGCAGCCTGGAAAGTGACGTCGTACATTCGTGAAGGAAGTCAATCTGGCGAAAGCCGTGAGTTCAGTTCTGCTTTCAAGCTTGCCAAGGGAAGGACGGATGTCATCTTTGTACAGGCTACTCATACGATTGAAGGCAGATTCCCACAAAACGTCATCATCAAAAATGTAGCAACAGGTAAATTGCCAGTCTAATTCTCTTGTCTCTGCCATTGAACAGTAGACCTATATTTGATATTTACTTCACTATTTTTCTTCCTCAGCCAAAGTTGGCAGATCATCATACAGAGCAATGTATGATGTCTTCTATCACCCTGAAAAAGTGGGAGCTTCTATTGAGGTTTTGCAGGCAGCAGGTAATGAGAAGGTTGCCCAGATAGAAGCAATTTACGAAATTTCCGGAGAGAAGCACTGCGCTAAATTCTTGGTAAGATTAAAGGTTGTGTGTTCGAGGGTTAACTTTATTGTGCATATGCATTCGTCTATTTATTTATTCATTTTTTAAACAGAAATCAGAAAAGCCTAATTAGAAATTGAATTACACTTTTTGTTTCAGGCGGCCATTCCTGGCTACATTCAACCAGTTAAAGTTGAAGCCGAGATTGAACAAGAAGCAGAAGGTCGCTACGCACTGGAGGCCGCCATCAAATATGGACCACGTACAGTACTTGGAGTGAGTGGACCAGTCCTAGCTCGTTTCACCTCCAAAGCAAAGCTGCAAGCCAACATCAAGCTCAGGGCAATGGCAAGTGAGCCCTACATCATTGGTGCCAATGTTGTGTTTGGCAACAAGAAACAGATGATCGCCATGGAAATCAAGGAGCGATCAGAACCTCTCATTGGTCTTGAATGGAGAATGGTCCGAGAAAGTTCCGAGAAGACCACTATTGGTGTAGTGTTTGTCCTCCCTGCCCTTATTGAGCAGAAAGTCGATGCTGAAATTACTGATGAACTTGTCCATGTTAGTTTCAACAACCTGGTTCTACCCAAGACTTCATCCCGCCGTCGAGTCAAGGGATTCGCTGATGTCAACATTGCAGAGAAAAGGGCAAATGTGGAGTTTTCTTGGGATGCCGATAATGCTCCCGAAAAGAAGTTGGTGTTGGATGCAAGTCTGATCAGCAGTCCTGCCAACCCTGGACATGCTGAGATCCAGTAAGTCACTGCGTTCATAATTTCATTTGCCATTTCTTAGTATAAGTCATCAGCCTTATCTTTTGAATCTTGACTAGTTAGCTTAGTTGTTTATAGTAAATAGATACAAATAAAATTCAAAGAAACATACCTCACAAATGACTAAGAGACATGAACATTAATATTTCTTTTTCTTTTCTGAACATATGACTAAGAGACATGAACATTAATATTTCTGTGGTTTTCTTTTTCTGATTACATTTTTCTCCACAGCGGGAATGTCGTCATTGCCGGAGAGCCTTACCACGCCAAACTGGTTCTGACTGCCACAAATCTCGTAGAGCACATGGAAGGGGAAAATGGATTCAAGTTGATCCTGACAACTCCTAGCCAGAAGACGGTTGTCGTGGGAGCCTCCTGTGATGTCCAGCTGGCAGGAGCCACCACTAAAGTCATTTCCACCGTTGAATACAAGAACGTGAGGGATAGGAAATACAAATATACAAGTGTGATTGCCTTGGAGAGGCTTGGTGGTCCACTTAATTATGCCGTAGAAGCCAAGGTAACTTACAAACAACCTGGAACAGCAGAAATAAAGGTAGAAACAACAGCAAAACATCATTGGACACCAGAAGAACATGTTGTAGCATTCAAGGTAAGTAATAGTAGATATATTGCCCCTTGCATCACTGAATATTTTTCATAAAATGACAAAATTCATGTAAATGAGAATTATATTATCATATTCAATAGGGAAAAATATGAATAGCTATATTTCCATTTACAGGTGGCTGCTGAAGCTCCAGTACTGAAGACGCCTGCCATGATTGCATTCTCCATTCACAATGCACCAAACGCTTTTGTTGGAGTCTGCAAGATCGAAAGAACTGCTCCTTTCACTGCCTTTGAATGGAATGTGCAGGTTACTCCTGAAGGAGGAATTGAAGCTGTTGAAGCTGGTGTGGACATGAAAGCCATCATTGAAGTTCTGAAGATTGTTCGTGCCATTGCTACTCTGGAGGAAGAGAGTTATGAAACTTATGGCCCACACACAGCTCAGTACCAGTACCGCTTCACAAGGCCATCACCCACTTCTTACACCATGCAGATGAGGACTCCAACCCGCACCATGGAAGGAAGAGCTAAACTATCACCAAGGGAATCTGGAATCAAGTTCTACCCCAATAAGGGCAAAACTGAATCCAAATACGAAATTGGATACAAGGTCAACCACGAGGGAAGGTGGGCACAACGTGCGTCCAAGTTGGAAGTCAGAATGAACCATCCAGTGCTTCCTAAACCCATCATGGCCGCTGCTCAGTACACAGTAGCTGAAGGAACA
>NW_020871785.1:306447-313947 GCF_003789085.1 Penaeus vannamei
TCAGGGAAATTATGGAATAAAACAAGTCTGAAATAAGGAATAGATAACCAGAAAATGGCGCCTCGCTGCGCCCCTGCCGCCCCGCCCCCCAACCCGCGTAAAACCAACACACATACAAAAAAAAAAAAAAAAACGCTTAAAAAATTTCGGCTAATAAAACTCAACGGACATGTCCACCATCTTTGAAAGTTTATGGACCGATGCCCTAACTTTTAAAAATATCTCCTTGAACACAGTACACTCCGTGACCTCATACAAAGAGGTCGTGTGGTGCTCTGCTCTGGTGACCTCGCCCCTGATACATGGATTTCTGGTGTCATGAAAGAAGAGATTGTACAAGAATTACATGAACTTTTGGTGCTCATACAACTCACAATTGAATGTCATGAGAGTAGTGCTGTGATCATGGTTATGTCTTAAATCGAATTGAATTAATTTCTCCACTGAGTGCCAAGTACTGTGTTAGTGTGTTAAAAGTGAGTGCCCAGTTGTTGCGAGCGCCATTTTTCACCTGGGCGAGTTATGGCGCTAGGCACCGTGGTCACCACCCTCATAATGGGGGAAAACCGCAAAGCAAACACTGAGGGGGAGGACACGGTTGATAACTGTCACACCCCTCCCACGGCTGAAGAGTGACTTTAGTCTGTAATTCAGCGGAACCCATCGCCATGCAAAGAATACGTTCTGACCAAGGAGGTGACGGCTTTTAATTAGTGGAATCGAAAAAGTAAACGAATAAGAGAGAGTCCACCAACGCCGGTAAGACTTCTACTAGGACCAAGGAAAGATTACGTTCGTCTCGCCTCTCCTGAAGGCACCACGGAAAGAGAAAAGATAAAATGGATTACAGGACCTAGGCATCCCCTCTCTGGACCTGCGGAATACATCCATCAACCTTGTGCAAGGGGACACCCTCTTCTCACCATAGGTCAATGTCGCTCGTTCCCAGCAGAACTATATAGAAAAAGTCACTGGAGGTATTACCTTCAAATCATGTGATGAAAAAAAGAATCCAGAAAAATATGACGAATACCTCATCACACATTATAACAAGGACCTTGACCTTGAAAATATGTATGCACTCGATGGAGTTCACACAGCCATCAGAGAGTACAAGGATAAGCAACCGAATCCGCATCATATGGAAAGGAGAGCAACCACCTTCAGTGCACATTTTTTTTTTTTTTCAGATACTACATGCCCACCAGCCACGTGCGGCCATGGAGGGCATCCCCTGTGAGTTGCTACAACTGCATGGGAAGTGGCCATGTAGCAAAATACTGCAAGGACAAGGCATACTGTGCAGCATGTGGTGAGCAACACACTGGCAAGGAGTGTCCTTGCAGTGCTACAGGATGTGAGACTACTGCAGATGCACCGACCTTTGTCCCATCCTGCTTCAGGTGTGGAAAGACAGGTGTGACTGCCTGGCATTGGGGATGCAAAGCCCTCCTTGCCCTGGCCCCTCCCCCCTCCCTCTGTGGTCCCAGCACCGACCGTGAGTGACCAGCGCGGCCCTCCTTGTGCAGCGATATTCTGAACTGACATACGCTCAAACACGGAGGTAGCCGCCACCACGGGAATAGGGATCCCGACCCTTAGAGTTTAACAATATTTCTGGTGATTGACCGAGATCTATCTTCGGAGGCTGTTCAGTGCTTACTATTAGCTGCAGGTTCTTTTTGTTTATATTAAATTTGTTAAACCTTTTGCTCATTTACTTTTATCACAGTTTTTAGTTACAATATAATTACTTCTATTTCTCCGTAATCTTTGTTATATTGGTTCTTAGAAAGAAAGGAATTAAATACTAGATTTATTAGATCGTAAATATATACTTATATATTTACGGCACATAGAAACTACTACAAAGCTACACTTACAGACGCAATACACGTACACGGAAGACACAAAGCAAACGAAAATATTCACAAGCAAATGAAAACTTACTATGCGGACATAGAAATACTAATCTATAACGAATACGAACATGCAACAGAAAAACGTATATACACACAACACTGTTACAAACGAATAACGCACACAATACGAACGTGAAAATATAACACAATGATCGGCACTTAACTCGCGATCGTCAGTCACTATGAATAATAATTCACTTTATGCAATCATTGCACCCGCGGACTAGCGCTCGCTTTTGTCGGGGCACACGGAAACGTTCTTACACGCACTGGGATACATGACCTGATTAGACTGTCTGCAGCGAAGCTGTCCCAAGGACCTCTGTCACCAGCAGCGGCAAGGTGGCGTCTCTCTGCCCGGTTCCAACAACCTTGGGGGTTACCTCGGCGGCCTGGCGGCGGGCACACAGCTCCTTTGTATACCCCATTGCCGCTCGAGGTAACTGCTGGTTCGTACAAGCAGACCACCACTGTTGTTGTTCGGCGTGTCATACAAACGGGCGAAGAGGTCACACGGTCATCTGGGCCATAATGCGTACTGTCCTTTACTGTGCTGCCAGCATCCGAATTCTCTGCCCGGTTCCAACAACCTTGGGGGTTACCTCGGCGGCCTGGCGGCGGGCACACAGCTCCTTTGTATACCCCATTGCCGCTCGAGGTAACTGCTGGTTCGTACAAGCAGACCACCACTGTTGTTGTTCGGCGTGTCATACAAACGGGCGAAGAGGTCACACGGTCATCTGGGCCATAATGCGTACTGTCCTTTACTGTGCTGCCAGCATCCGAATTCTTGCATAGGGAATGACCTGGGCGGAAAGGGGTCGGTGTGGGGCCAACGAAGGGCATGTTCACTACAACCGCCCCCTCCCAGACGGAGCGCCGCCCCGGCAAGCCGCAACACTCCTGGGGCTGACGTGGATACAAATGATACGCCCGCGCCCTAGCCAGGACAAACGACCCAGCCGCGATGGGGCTGCTCTGGCGGTCCTTCACTGGCGTCGAAGGGACAGGATGCTGTGGGGCGGGGCAAGGGCAGACGAGCCCGTAACTAGACTCAGGCGGAACGGGACTAGTGGACTTCGGCGCACAGCTTGGGCAGCAATGGCAGGAACAGAGTGCGTGTAGACGGGCTCATGCTGGGGACAAACATCAGGCTTAAGTACATGTTCCCAAAAGTGCTATAGTTCCGTGAAAAGGCCATGCTCCTGAGATGCGAGAATTTAAGCTAGTTAAAAGTCCATACACAAGTGATCAGAAAGTTTACCAATTAAACACTAAGCACAAACGAGTTAAGTTTACAATAAAAATCATGCAAAGCAAAGGAAATAACAGGGCATGCCAGACAACACAAAATATACACAATACATAAAATACACAAAATGTAACATGAAAATACACAATCACAAGATATATTATACAATACACAGGAATACATTCACATTGCCATACGATTGTAGTCTTGCAAAAGTACAGCAAGAATCACGTCGCGAGATACGGACCGTTACATAAGTATCTACCTATCCTAACGTGTCTGAGGATCGTACCAATCCGAGGAGCATGACATTGATTAGATCATCTGGATCAATGTCATCAGGACGCTCTACATTTTCTTCAGGCTGAACGCCTTCAGGCATTATAAGTCGTAATTCCTTGTTTACTTTGAATGGCACGATTTGGTTTCTATGGACTCTATGTTCGGTGTATTTCGATAAATCTCGAATAATATATGATACTGGGCCAACTTTCTTTATGATTCTGAATGGACCAATCCATCTAGATGCCAGGCCTGCTCTCGCCTGACCTGGAGGCCTTTTACGTAAAATCAAAGTTCCCTCCCTTAGTTCTGGAATGGCCTTCTTTCGTTTGTCGACTCCTTCCATGTTTTCTTCTCTGACTCTTTGCGTACCTGTAACTGCAGCGTCGCGAGCAGCTAGCAAATCTAGCTGACGGTTCCCGATCTCCCCATCTCGCGTGTGATGGTTCGTGAGGCCAACGGGAAAAGTGCATTCACGTCCGGTCAAGAGGTACAGAGGTTGATTATTAACGGATCTATGGAAGGCGGTATTGAGTGCCAATCGTACGTAATCTAACCGGGTGTTCCAAGTATTGGGCGTATCCTCACACAACGCTGCCAAACAATCTTTAATTACTGTGTTGCACCGCTCGACGAGTCCGTTAGAGGCTGGATTGTTCGGAATGGTATTCCGTGTTTTCGTACCAAGCAACTCGCAAACTTCTCGGACGTATTCGCCGGTAAACTCACTTCCGTTATCTGACAACGTGACAGGGGGTCCAAAAAGTGTTATAAAATGAGAAATCAGTGCATCTGCGACCGTGTGCGCGTCTTTAGTGGGCATAGGCACTAACTGTATAAATCGTGTGAGTTCGTCTACGATAGTAAGGACGTATCTATCGCCATTGTTTGTGACTGGCAGTTCAATCAGATCGACCAAATCACATTCGAATGGCTCTGTTGCGAGTGGGTTGGCTGCCAGAGGAGCACATCCGCGAAGTACAGTCTTACGCCTTTGACAGGTTGGGCAGGACTGAACATATCTCCTACAATACTGTAACGCGTTCGGAAACCAATATATAGTCCTCTTGTAAGTCCTAAATATACCTGGATGACCGGCTGTACTGCTGTTGTGCAGTATTTTCCTTGCTGCGGGACGGACCTTAGGTGGTAACACTAGTTGACTTACCAAGCCGGATGGTAATTTGCGCACGTGGTACAAAACACCGTTATTCACTTCGAATTCGTCCAACGACGCAGGTATCTTAACGCGTGGTAACGCTTTACCTTCAACAAACTGAATTATGTCACAACGTAACGGGTCTTCTAATTGCAGCATCCTGAATTGATCGGGGTCGATTGACGACAGGTCGATCGCGGCCACGGCTCGCGATAATAAGTCAGGTACATGATGGGCAGCACCTGGTTTATAAATGATTTTGCAATCGTAAGAGGCGATCTCGTGACTCCATCGAGACATCTTTGCAGATTTAGTTGGACGTTTAAAAATGAAGGTGAGCGGGCGATGGTGTGAACGCTTCAAAAGTACGACAGTAAACGTACGCATTGAAAGCAGTATACGCGTTCTTTTGTGTCTCGGAAGAGCTTAAGCGTATAGCTGCCCGTTGCGAGGGCTTTGCTAACGATGTGAGGGCATGATGCAAGAATTCTGTGGATCAGGTGGAGACAGATCACGACCAGTGTTAGGTTTAATTCATGATTGATTAGGACTAGACGCAATAGAGAAAAAGTAGACATTGCCGTGTGCGTGAGGATTCTGACAAGAATGGAAACAAGGGAGTAGCAAAAAGGAATTTCTCAGTCTGGCGGGAATCAGAAGCGTTAAGGGCAGCGAGAAAACATAAGGACAAAGCGTATGTGATATATTCCATACAAAGCAGAATGTAAACAGGCGATATAACAGTAGAATGTATTGCTTATCATACTGCGTGACTGTGATGCGATACTACTACCTACGGAGTAGTGTTGTGAGGGAAGAGTGGATGACATCTGAATAGCCATGGAGGGTTAGAGCAGATAGAACAAGATAAAGCGTTATGTTGAAATTTAAAACGAGGCCTTAGTTTCCGCTCCAGTCCTGCGCAGACCGAATTTTGCTATTCCTTTTGAAATTCACACGGACGCATCCAACGTTGCAATAGGCGCGTGCCTCATGCAACGAATTGAAGGAAACCCGCACTATAGCCTACTTCAGCAGAAAGCTGAAAGGTGCCGAAGTCAGATATTGCGCCACCGACACCGAAGCACTTGCTGTCGTAGAAGGCATACGTGCTTTCAATGCGTACGTTTACGGTCGTACTTTTGAAGTGTTCACAGACCATCGCCCGCTCACCTTCATTTTTAAACGTCCAACTAAGTCTGCAAAGATGTCTCGATGGAGTCACGAGATCGCCTCTTACGATTGCAAAATCATTTATAAACCAGGTGCTGCCCATCATGTACCTGACTTATTATCGCGAGCCGTGGCCGCGATCGACCTGTCGTCAATCGACCCCGATCAATTCAGGATGCTGCAATTAGAAGACCTGTTATGTTGTGACATAATTCAGTTTGTTGAAGGTAAAGCGTTACACGCGTTAAGCTACCTGCGTCGTTGGACGAATTCGAAGTGAATAACGGTGTTTTGTACCACGTGCGCGAATTACCATCCGGCTTGGTAAGTCAACTAGTGTTACCACCTAAGGTCCGTCCCGCAGCAATGAAAATACTGCACAACAGCAGTACAGCCGGTCATCTAGGTATATTTAGGACTTACAAGAGGCTAGTTGACTATTATTGGTTTCCAAAAGCATTACAGTATTGTAGGAGATATGTTCAGTCCTGCCCAACTTGTCAAAGGCGTAAGACTGTACTTCATGGACGCGCTCCTCTGACAGCCAACCCACTCGCGACAGAGCCATTCGAACGCGTTTCGGTCGATCTGATTGAACTGCCAGTCGCAAACAATGGCGATGGATACGTGCTTACTATCGTAGACGAACTCACACGATTTATACAGTTAGTGCCTATGCCCACTAAAGACGCGCACACGATCGCAGATGCACTGATTTCTCATTTTATAACACTTTTTGGACCCCCTGTCACGTTGTTGTCAGATAACAGGAGTGAGTTTACCGGCGAATACTTCCGGGAAGTTTGTGAGTTGCTTGGTACGAAAACACGGTATACCACTCCGTACAATCCAGTCTCTAACGGACTTGTCGAGCGGTGTAACTGAGTAATTAAAGATTGTTTGGCAGCATTGTGCGAGGATACGCCCAATACTTGGAACACCTGGTTAGATTATGTATGATTGGCACTCAATACCGCCTTCCATAGATCCGTTAATAATCAAACTCTATACCTCTTGACCGGACGTGAATGCACTTTTCCAGTTGGCCTCACGAACCATCACTCGCAAGATAGGGAGATCGGGAACCGTCAGCTAGATTTGCTAGCTGCTCGCGACGCTGCGGTTACAGGGACGCAAAGAGTCAGAGAAGAAAACATGGTAGGAGTCGACAAACGAACGAAAGCCATTCCAGAACTAAGGGAGGGAACTTTGATTTTACATAAAAGGCCTCCAGGTCAGGTGAGAGCAGGCCTGGCATCTAGATGGATTGGTCCATTCAGAATCATAAAGAAAGTTGGTCCAGTGTCATATATTATTCGAGATTTATCGAAATACACCGAACATAGAGTCCATAGACACCGAATCGTGCCATTCAAAGTAAACAACGAATTACGACTTATAATGCCTGAAGGCGTTCAGCCTAAAGAAAATGTAGAGCGTCCTTATGACATCGATCCAGATGATCCAATCAATGTCATTGGTACGATCCTCAGACATGTTAGGATAGATAGATACTCATGTAACGGTCCGTATCTCGCGACGTGATTCTTGCTATACTTTTGCAAGACTACAATCGTATGGCAATGTGAATGTATTCTTGTGTATTGTATAATATATCTTGTGATTGTGTATTTTCATGTTACATTTTGTGTATTTTATGTATTGTGTATATTTTGTGTTGTCTGGCATGCCCTGTTATTTCCTTTGCTTTG
>NW_020871785.1:338947-348947 GCF_003789085.1 Penaeus vannamei
ATAGATGATATCAAATAATCAATCGTTATATCTTTTATTTCCTTTACATTGTCCATAGAAAGACTGATTTATGTGCATCTCAGGATCTCAATCTTAATTTTTTTTTTTAACTAAATGAAATAAATACACCGCTAAAGACCTATATGCACTGGAAGACAATGACTACTGTTCATATATAAAAAAGTAACCTATATGCGTTGCAATAATTATGGAAACTGATTTAATGTTCAATACGCATTGAAGAAATAACATTAAAAAGAATAACCCATAAACACTGAAATATAACGAGAAAACTAATGTCCCTTATGTATTATAACACGTGTGTATTGATATTTTATGCATATCAAAATTTGATTTAATAATTAAAACTAAATACACAACTGATGACCTTAGATAATAAGGGAATCGACATCGTTGCTAGTATGTGTGTGTGTGTGTGTGTGTGTGTGTGTGTGCGTGCACATACACACATATACATATATAATCACACTGTCACAAACACACAAACGTATATCTTTATATATATATATATATATATATATATATATATATATATATATATATATATATGTGTGTGTGTGTGTGTGTGTGTGTGTGTGTGTGTGTGTGTATTTGTGTGCAGATATTACCGAAATCACTTCTTATTTTCCAACGTGATGGGAGTTCGGAGTCAGTCAATAATACACTCACATAATGGATTGTATGATATAAATAATTGTCAATTACACTGCACAATAGCGCTACTCATAGGCCCATGTAATGTTACAGAGACCCCTTTAGTCTCTTCACTGGTTAATATTAATAACATTTAACGACTCTACAATGATTTCCTGTATAACATAAAATGGAACCAACCAAAGATTTTGTCATATCTATGTAGTAAGTTCGAGAAGAGAGAGAGATGGAGATGGAGAGAGAGAGAGAGAGAGAGAGAGAGAGAGAGAGAGAGAGAGAGAGAGAGAGAGAGAGAGAGAGAGAGAGAGAGAGAGAGAGAGAGAGAGAGAAGAGAGAGAGGGAGAGAGAATGGAGGGAGGGAGGGAGGGAGGGGAGAGGGAGAGGGAGAGGAGAGGGAGAGGGAGGAGAGAGAGGGAGAGAGAGAGAGAGAGAGAGAGAGAGAGAGAGAGAGAGAGAGAGAGAGAGAGAGAGAGAGAGAGAGAGAGGTAATTATTCTCCCCATCAAGGGAAATTGCCCAAATTACGATTACAAAATGCATAGAAGAAAATCATTACTCACAATCATCAGATTTCATAAGAGTCAATATCGCTTGTCCCGTTTCTCCCTTTGTCAACACGTCCTCAACATGTTGGTTCGAACGGACACCTGTTCCCCGACAGCCTAGGTTATTTCTTATTCAATGTTAGACGGACGTAAGCTTATAAACCTTCCTCCATTCGCCGCGAAGTTATTTGGTAATGCTATTTTTTATGAGAGTGTGTGGCGGAGGGAGAGGAGAGAGAGAGAGAGAGAGAGAGAGAGAGAGAGAGAGAGAGAGAGAGAGGAGAGAGAGAGAGAGAGAGATAGATTAGATATATATATATATATATATATATATATATATATATATATATATATATATATATATATATTATATAATTGACGTGATTATTCGGATTCGTAAAATAGATGTGACAATTCGGTGGATCCATTACCAAGATAAATGACTGTAATAAGAAATGCTATTGATGGACTAAAAAAAAAAAAAAAAAAAAAAAAAATCTTACTGATGGTTAAAAGCACGGAAAAAACTGCCACCCATAACTGAAGCCTCGTGTATTCGTAATCACTTTAATATGGGCTAATGGCAACAACACGTCGCAGTTTTCAATGTCGAGATTAAAAATGCCTATTCAGGTGTGTGAGTGGATGGTCATGAAACTTATATGGTAATACTGGCTAGGTGGAAGAGAGGGTGGATGGGGAGGAGGTAGGAGGTGGAAGACTGAGGGAAAATGGAAGAGTGGACATAGCAAAGATGGAGAGGGAGAAGACAGAGGTGGAAGGCTTAGAGGAAAGTGGATGGTGGATAAAAGGAAAGGTGGATACGGAAAAAAAAGTGGAGGGCGGAAGGAAAAATGGTAGAGGGGACAGAGGGAGGGTAGATGTTTTCTCTCAAAGGAAATATACAAAGAAATTATTTCGTTTAGCATTTGAGTATTAACATATTCACCCTTTACACAGTGGAATTAAAGTTCGCACTTTAAATAAAGGTTGGAGGTGAAAGTGCAAATGAAATATGAAATGCAGGCAATTTTATGCCCTACCAGAGGAAAACTGAAATTTGAGACAAAATGTGAGTATAATACCCCTTATCAATTATGCATCACGATATTCTAATGCATTTGTCAAAAGATCGACCATGTTAAATAGTTAAATATATATATATATATATATATATATAATATATATATATATATATATATATATATATATATACTTATAAATGTACGTTATGAATATGCCTTGTATGAGCTGGCGTTGTAGACGATCGTAGGGCTTCAGTAACACCATTGCATACATCCTTATCGCATACAACTGCACTTTTATCTATCTGTCATATATAAAGAACAGATGAATAAATAAATGTTTAAGATTATATTCACACACACATTTATATAAATGTGCCAAACAAATGTCTTCGTTTGATGTAAAAACATCGCGATTTTTTAGGGTAAGGTACATCAAGCAGTCAAAGAAAAGTTTCGGTTTTGTGCAAAGAGAGAAAGAACGAAACTTCCAAACATTTTAAAAAAGTCGACGAAAAATACTGCGATTAATTTTTTAAACACGTCCGAGAACTTTCACGAGCCCCAAGTCGATAGTTTTTTCTGCTTTAGATTTCTGGGTTAAAATTGGACAGATTCATGCGCACTTCTCAATTTCGAACGAATAATATATGTATAATATACGTGTGCATTCATACACAAATAAATGTGTATGTGTGTGTGCAAACGTATACATAAAAAGTATATGTATATATGTATATATATATACATATACATATATACATATATATATATAATATATATATTATATATATATATATATATATATATATATTATATATATTATATATATACACATAAATATATGGTTGCATGTATATATATATATATACACACACACGTGTATGTACATGTGTGTGTGTGTATTGTCTGTATGTATCCTACTAGAAATAAATATAAATTAGAAACACACTCAAGCGTTTATTATGTTATCCATACTGCAATATGCCACTTTATTAGTCATGAAAAAACCATATCGCGACCTTCATATTTTTGCCTCCTGTTACAATATGTCACGTTATTGGTCATAAAAAACGTTAACCCTTCATCAGGCAGTGTTACCAGCCCTGTTCAAAGACATGCAAATGCACTAAAGTGGGTAATGGCTTCAGCTGAGCAACAGAAGAGAAACAAAACTTTTTAAAATAGAAGTGATGATTGTAGTTGATATTTTTTTGCTTATAGTGAAACCATTTTAATTATGATTTGTATTACCATTATCATTACTATTGTCATTTTCTTTGCGAAACTAAGATGTTAAAGATTACTTTTTGAAGGAAAGAAGACTAAAATACCTGCGTTGTACTTCAAAAAAAATTCCATCGCCAATTTTTCAACTAGTCGCCAATCATATCAACCTCTTGATAGAAAAGAGAGAAAGAAAAAAATCAGCTAATCAGCATGCTATAACTAATATTATAAATTAGTTAACAAGAATGCAATGACTTTATTTTAACAAGCAGAAAAAAATATATTCATGCTTTCTAATAATTTCAAGCTATGAGAATTATATTCAGTCTTTATATACTACTTTATAGAATTTTAGATTGAGAATGAAGAGCTCTTTCGTTGAGATTATTCGTCTTCATTCATACCTCGTCAACAGATTTCGTTAGATTTTGGAAACGGTTATTCAATGTTCGTTAAATCTATAATCGTTGGAAAACCCAAAACTAACCGCGTCTTCTGTCTAAATATATTTTCCGCATGTTATATCAATTAAACTGTATCTATTAAATCTAAGAATAACTGATATACCTCTGCCGTATAAAAATTATATTTTCCGTTTCAAAAATCCATATGCTGTTTGTCGCTTAACATATATATATATATATATATATATATATATATATATATATATATATATATATATATATATATATATAACGTATTAAGCTATGGTAATATTTTACATATTTATATATACTGATATTTCCCAATCGAGCTACATACTTATTTCCATATATAATTGCCAATAGATTTACGTATATAATGCAATTCATATTCAAATACATATTTACATTCATATTCACATACAAAGTCTACATAAACATTTACAAGCGTATGTAAAATCCATATTACTTAATCACATTGCGTCCATGATTACAAACTTGTTTAATATATAAACCAACATTCATATTTAAAAGTTATTAACTACCTTGAAGCTAGCAACATTAGACTAAGTTAAACGCTCCTCCCCAACCACCTTCCACACCCACACGCCCATTTACCTCAAAAGGGCGTTTCCTTTCCTCTAAAATTGCTGTTTCTACGTCATTGTCCACACAAACGTTGTTATAAATGTAATTTATATTTTTATTGGGAACGACTGATGACATGATTCTCCTGCTGAGCATATGAAACAAAATCCTCCGTTATCCTTCCTTATTTCATTTGACTTTCATATACTTTTATTTTTGTGCTCGTCATAGTTATTTTTATTTTCTTTTGTTTATTCTTTTAAGTGCGTTTTGTTTACACGCTTGATATATTTGCCCAATAGTCATATGGAAATTTTATGCAATTTATTCATTCGTCAGACAGCAAAGGAAACAATATAATTTGCTATGAAATGAGATTTGAATAAATTATATTCCAATATCTGGATCACTGTGTAAACGAAACACAATACTATCTACTCCAATATGCATTAATGGTATATAAAAGGACAAGCACCCATTAAAAATATCAATTTCTATCTCTTTAGATTTATAATATTTAGAATCTGTAACATATTAATATAACTCACCAATCTGCTCTTAATCCAGGATGCTGAATGAGCCTTCCATTAACTAACTATCCCTAATGAATCCATTCAGAAGCAAAATCCTTGTCAAAACCTTTTAATTGGTAAAGTAAGTCCTTCCGCCGGGTCTCCGTTTATTATATCAATTCCACATTACTGGGTTTCGAAAGACTGGTTCCCTTTGTATGAATAGAAAGTTGGGAAATTGTTCCGGGAGACTGAACTCATTTAAAATCTAATCTTATGCTAGATGTCTGTCAGAATTCAGGAACGTGTATTTTAGGGCTACTTCGTCAGATATGAAGTAATTTTGGACTCGAGTATGAACCAGAGAAAGGGAGGAGGCGCGCGCGCACACACACACACACACACACACACACACACACACACACACACACACACACACACACACACACACACAGACTGTAAAATAGACAATACTCAATGTATGTATAGCGGTTAATTATGCCTTTAATATATATATATATATATATATATATATATATATATATATATATATATATATATATATATATATATATATATATATATATATGACACAGCCACTTGATAAAAACTACAAAAAAAAAAAAAAATGATTGCAAGTATGATTTTACTGGATAATGAAAATAATGAAATGCGAGATATTATTCTTTATTATTAATAATGCAGTGATAATGATAATTATAACGATAATTATTATAATGCTCACACTAATAAAATTTATAAGAAATATAATAGTAATAAATTTGAGTTACAATATAATGTATGGAATATGCTAATAATGATACTAACGATTATAATGATTGATGCATTGTAACTATTATCATTACTATTGAAAAAAATGAGGAGGAAAGAAACTACATTTCACCTTCAGTAGTATTTGAAATAATAAATAACCAAAATGTGCAGTCTGGTTAGACAATGCTTTTGGTGGGTCATGTTGTCTTGTGGCTGATTTCATTTCCTTTTTTTTTCTCAATATTACATGGGTTCAAGAGTATGCGTGTTGCCTTGTGAAATGTGTTATTGATTTATCATACACTGAATAGACATAATTCTATGATAGTCCTCATGAGGTGATTCTTTACGAAGGCTCTAAATTTCTGTCACCTTGAATCATCATATGACTTTAAATCAGAAAAGTCTAAAATCATAGAAAAGTATTTAGTCAGATTTTGATATAAAGTAACATAAAGTTTTTCTTAAACCTATTCGTGGACGCCACCTCACTCTAAATCCTGCCTCCCAGACATATATCACTCTGGATAAATAAATCTGAGGTTTAAATTCAAAATACAAATCTTGTTTATTTTTTAAAGCCATAGAGGGCCACCAATTTGATAACGAAATGATGCACGCTCACCCTATGCAGTATCGCCAGTCATTGGCTTGTGCTAATAGACGTGATGCAGTCCCGTGGTTTGTTCAGTATGCTTTGGTAGTCATAAATCTAGTCGTGGCGCCTGGTGTTTTATTGGCGATATATTTTGAAAATATGGTTTTAGATTTGTGGTGGACGGGATTTGTAGCGTCTTAAAAAGAAAAAAAGAAAAAGAAAAAGAAAATCCAACAAACGTCAGTAATCATACAAAACATAACAGCAAACAACAAAATCAATAGAAATTACAATGTTACATCACAATGAAGTAAAATGAGTAAATACTCCAAACATATGTAATTGAGTTGAGACCATTAATATTCCCATAATACTGGGAAGAAAAAACTCCACACACTACACTTCATTCCCCTCAATGTCCAAAATCGCAACCCATTATCAGATGGTTTACCAAAATCAACACGAAACAGTTCACAATCCCTGGTAATTAATGAACCTTTCAGTTTAAAGTAAAACTCGTTTAATGAATCTATTCGCACGTAGAGACTTCATTAAAATTATGTTGAGAGGGTCATTCAGCACATCTCGTCACACTGAGCCTGTGTATTACTTATGTGGACTAAAAGGTATATAACATGCAGTGCAATGGATAAACGGATAAAAGCCCAAGCGCGAGCTCTTTCTCATATACAGACCCACAAGCACAGTCAGACACATGCAGAGAAACTTACACACCTATATATAGACACACACTGAATACCGCACTATTGACATCACTCCCTCAAGTCGTGTCTCATTCACATTCCTCGTAGAAGGACCGTAATTGGACCTAAATAGATTTCAGCGGAGTGTAAACAGGGCAAGAACCAGCCACATAAGCAGAAACCTTGATTTATTTTCTTTTTCTTTCTTTCTCTCTTTCTTCTCTCTCTCTCTCTCTCTCTAACTTGATTTTTCACCTTCTGTTTTCATATAGTTAGATTACTGAACTAATTTTCGTTATATTTAGTCAACAGTTTAATGGTGAGTAGAAACAATATCCTCTTGTGATAAATTTTACAAGATAGAAACTAGTAAGGTAATAATAACAAGCAATATTACATCTACGACAACGTACAAACCAAAGTCAACCTAGGATTTAGAGGCAAACAATCATTTGTTTTCAGAAATAGTAAGAACGTCTTGGCTGTCAGCAAATTGCTAAGTACACAGTTAACTTCAACCGCTGACAAGGGTTTACAAGTGTTAGCAGTCGCGGGCGAAAGTTTGTCTCAGATCAGTCGACAAAAGATATATTTTGCTTTTGGGTGGACAGTATTGGCAAGGATAAAATTTAAGTAGGTCATTAGTATATTGATGGCGGTGGCAGTCGTGCTGTAGTAGTAATTACATAATGAAATAATGATGATGATGATGATGATGATCATCATTATAGCGAAGCAACAGCTGCAATATTATGAACAACAGAAAAAACAACAAAGAAGACGACGGCGATGACAACAATAACAATGATCATAATGATAGTGATAATTTTAAAGAGAGAATTTATGATAACAGCAATAGTAATGGCAAGAATGATAAGTATGTTCGTTATCTAAAAATATAAACGAAAGTGCAGTCATCCGAGATTTGCTGCCTTTACTCAAAATAATTTTCAGTTAACAATCTGAGATTCTTCCGTGGAGAATATTGTCAAAAAATATGTATTTAAGTATTTTCCACGTTATGAAGTATAGGTTCTTTTATACACGCACAACAGAGTCCGTTTGTCAATGAATCTGAAATCGATGCACGCAAACAAAGCGCTATGCAATATGTTCATAACTATCGCTGCAAAGTATAAAAAGATGAGGACTGTATACACTGTTTCAACAAAGGATGGAAGACTACCATGAACTTACGAGGGTGGTAGTGATGATCTACAGCTACTACTACTACTACTACTAGTATCACTATTACTACTGCTTCTATATCATCACCGCCATCATTATCAGTATGTTTACCATTATCATCGTCATTACCATTACCATTTGCCATTGTAACCATCACTATCCATACCATTACCATTATCATCATCATTAATATCATAATTAACATCACTACTATTCCCGTAACTGTTACTACTACTTCCATCACCACCACCACTAACTACTACTACTACTACTATTACTACTACTACTACTACTACTGTTAATATAACTACTACTACTACTGCTGCTGCTGTTGCTGCTGACTTCTACACAAGTAGTAAGGATAACCAAGGAAAGAATAACTGGTTATAATAGTAATTAACAATGGGCATTAATAATCATAATCAATAATTGTTAGGAAAGAACGATGAGATAACAATCATAATAGAATGATTCCTTGAAAACTAATATGGAAATCAAACAAAAATCTAATTCGTAAGAACATAGTATATCCGTGATGGGCATAGTGATGATAAGAATTATAATAATAATCATAATTATAAAGATTACGATGCTGACAAAAGAAATTTGATAATAAAAATAGTAATTGTAGAAATAATAATAATAGTAATAGAAATAATAATAATGATAATAATATCAATAATAACAATAATGATGATAATGATATTAATAGCATTAATAATGATAATATTGATAATAACAGTAACAACAACAATGAAACTAACGATAATGTTGATAGAGAAATGATGATAATTGAGATAATGATGATATACAATGGCGTTGATTATAATAGAGACAATAATGAAACTCAAATCGACACACAACAAAATAAAAGTGGTAATAACATTGATATTAACAATAATAGTTCTATAGATATCAGTGTTACAGTTGTTATTACTATTGCTGCTATTACTATTACTGTTATTAGTAGTATTATCAGCGAAATAATTAAATATAACTAAAATAGTAGTAGATAATGACGGAGGTAATAACTTTAATGATAAAAATACAGCAGCAATATATATAATAACAGGATTAATAATAACACCAGTAAATAAATCTATGAAAATTACAAAATTAATGGATTTCAAAACACACACTAGATCAAGAAGAAATAACGTAATACATAACGGCAAACCCGAGGCTAATAACGGCAGCCAAAGCGCAAGATTTTGCATTTGCAGATATTGATCGAACAAACGCACCATCTGCTTCTGCTAAATCCAGCGCCCGAGTGAGTAGGTCCTGCCTGCTTATCTTGTGACAGGGAAGACCTCCGGGAGACCTGGGTTGTCTATTCTGTTATCGTGTTGAGTCACTTGGCTGGATGTGACCTGTCCTTAGTCTAGGTTACTACTTCTTCCAATCTTCGCTCGGTCCGCGTGGGAGAATCACAGACGTAATGATTTAAGAGAAACTTATTTGCAAAAAGAGGCTTTATGTGTATGTATTAGTAGTAACTACAGAGAAACCGCATTTTGTGCGTGTGCTTCAGGGATGCCACGTGCCTGCCTTGAAGTATCACTAACGCGAAACATCTGAAGCTCTCAGAAACTTTTTGTACATCATGAACTTTAGAGAAATTTTTATCAAAGACTTTTATAATGTTAGGCTCCTCAACGGAAAGGTGAAAATCTGATATAAAGCACCAGCTAAATTCCTATTGGTGTGTGTGTGTGTGTGTGTGTGTGTGTGTGTGTG
>NW_020871785.1:353947-358947 GCF_003789085.1 Penaeus vannamei
AGCCATATAGATCACGTCCCTTAACGAGCTACGCTGCCCCCTTGTCGGATGGATATATATTTCTCAATTTCCGGGGATCTCACCTCGTCTGTCTTTCTCGTTTCGATATGTCTTTGTTGTGTGTTTGTTTTATTGGGGACCTTGTTGTTGTTAACTGGTAAATAGTTAAAAAACGCGAAAAATAGAAATCCGTCCTTAGGAATATTTAGTGTTCATGATCACATCCAGAGTCCAATATCCTTTTCATATTTTAAATACTTATCCGTAGGTCATGTGGATGGTAGTTTATGTCAAACTAATAAACCATTCGCAGTTCGCATCCTGTGAGTTGTGAGTGATTTAAATACAAAGCTGACGAAATGAAAGGTAGGCAAAAGAAAATTATATTTATTTCAAAACCTGCCTGACTCGTATTTA
The DNA here is from genome assembly GCF_003789085.1 of Penaeus vannamei. Classification (NCBI taxonomy): domain Eukaryota; kingdom Metazoa; phylum Arthropoda; class Malacostraca; order Decapoda; family Penaeidae; genus Penaeus; species Penaeus vannamei. The sequence goes on from NW_020871785.1 coordinate 354,365, forward strand.
AATTGATTTAAGTGATGAATAATATTACATATTGTCTTTTAACAGAACGCTCAGTGGATGATATCAAATGATTTCTGATATCTTACAGATCTACACAGAAAAGGGAAACACACATGTGTTGATTCCTCTAAAAGTTTTCAATTGCATATCTCACGAAATTCGAATAACGTCCTTTTCACTCTTGATAACCAATTACCATACAAATTCGATGAAATAATCGATGGATCATTCTTACAGCTCTAAATAATAATAATGATAAAAAGCGCCCAAACTATTGTTCTTCAATATATAGATCCCGACTGAGGTCCGTGTAAGAAAGGAGAAAAATCACTCCCGCAAAAATATGATGACACGCCGGTGGTCAGACCTTTGCAGAGCCTCGGAAAGGGAAAGAATTCTGACGTTTTTATCGGTGTGAGCTCTTTTGTCTTTGACCCAAAAGGCCCTCTCTGTCGGGTCGTCTGTCCGAGAGGAAAAGCTGGTCGATAAAATGGCCTTTTTGACTGCGTTCACATTCCTGGTTAGTATTGGAAGGGAAGGCAAAATATGAAACTTGATTGATTCTTTTGTTCGAAATAGCTGGAGTTATAGTTTTTTAAGCCTTATTATTGTGTGTAAGATATTAGTGTTATGATAATAATAACAGTAGTAATAATGATGATACTTATGATAAAAATGATGATAATGATAAATGTAATAATAATAATGATGAAATAATGGTGATAATACTAATAATGATAATGATAAAGATAATAATACTAATAATGATAATGATAATGATGATAATAAAATAATGATAATGATAATGATGATAATAAAATAATGATAAAACAATAATAATAATATTAATGATAATAAAAAAAACAATAAAAACAATAATACAATTAATGACAATAACAATAATAATGATAAAAAATGTGATAAAAAATGTGCAGTGTAGCTTAAGTTAATAAACGTGTTAAATGCGACGGAAATGTTATATCTAATTGTTCATGGTATTAAAAAAATATCTTCTCAATGTAACTCATTTCTCTGGATTTATGCTTTGGAAACCCGATTCTAATCAGTGCTTGGAGTGCACAGGTCGAGCTGGCCTGACCTCTGACCTGACATGGTATATTATTTACTGGAAATCCACATTTCTCATATTGCTTTAGCGGACACCTGACATCTAGTATAATTATCATTATGTGAGGATTTTTATATACCATTTGGCAGATAGATATATATGTATATAGAATGTATAGATATCTGAATATTTATGGGTCTCTGTGTAGATGTGTGAGTATATTTATGTATATACATATTTATATATTTATTTCTATGTACATATTTGTATGTGTGTGTATGCATGTGTGTGTACGTATCTGAATATTTATACACACGTGTAAGATATATATATATATATATATATATATATATATATATATATATATATATATATATATATATATATATATGCATACACTTATACATACATACATACATACATATATATATATATATATATATATATATATATATATATATATATATATATATATATTTATATGTATGTATATATACACAAACACACATATGTGTGTATATATACACATACATAAATAAATGGACGTATATGTATGTATATGATATATATGAATATGCATATATATGCACAGTTATATATATTTACTCACACACACACACACACACACACACACACACACACACACACATATATATATATATATATATATATATATACAATATATATACACACACACACACACACACACACACACACGTGTATGTGTACACATATACATACACATACATACTTACATATAATACATGTACATATGCATGTGTTTGTGTTTGTCTTCGTGTGTTATTACGCCCAAATTTTCCGGGTACACCAACACCTACAAAGAAGAAGAAGAAAGAAAAGAAAAGAAAGAAAAAAAATCTAAACCAGACACAGCTCGGGGCAGCTTGATGGTTCTGTCACTCTTGCTTTCACAGGAACCAAGCGCCCATGTAAGTTGTAGGCGAAGCAAGCAGGACCAACACTGTCAAATGCAGAGGGATGTGAAGGCCGGCTCGCCAACAGGTAAACATTTTTTTCTACGATAATGTTCGAATATGTGGATCCGAATTCGTTTCATTTTTTATTCATTTTTTGTTTCTTGTTTTGGAATGGTGGTACAATGCACAAGATGATGATGGTAATGATTATGGTGGTGATGGTGATGATTATGATGATGATGATGGGGATGGTGATGATGATTAGGATGATGATAATGATATTAAGAACAATAATCACAATAAAAATTCATATGATTGTAGAACTACAATACCAGTATAAATTACGATAATACCAACAACCATAATGTAGTAAAACCAAAAAGATATTAATAATACCAATGATGATAAATGATGGTGATGATGATGACAAGGGACAGCAACAACAATAAAAACAATAACAATGACAATATCAATGAGAGTAGCAACAATGATGATGATGATAATAATAATAACAATGATAATAACTACAACAATGATGCTGCTGATATTAATGATATGATGAGATGAATGATGATGATGATGATGAATGATGATGATGATGATGATGATGATGATGATGATGATAATAATAATATAATAATAACAATGATAATAACTACAACACTAATAAAAGCAAAAACAACAATAATAACAAATCATATTAACCGCAAACACCACTAAAGGAAAACGGACACTTACCTCCGACCCGTTTTCTTTCCTCCAAAGGACACGAAACCGATAAATGCTCCCGAGAATTATCAAGGGCGCCCGGAATTATTGCCCGCCCATAAATCCGAGAGCATTGGGAGGACCTTGATGGGCGGCAAGGGTAGGGGGGGGGATGGAGGAGGGAGGGGAAAGGACTAAAAAGTGTCGGGGGGGGGGGCGGTTGTCGAGGTGAGGGTTGCTTTGGGAGTAAGGGAGAGAAAAAAGAAAATGAAAGTGAAAAAGAAATTTAAGTTTTCTTCTCTTCCTTTAAATTCCTTTTAGATTTATTTTACTTCATTTCTGTATCTTTTTATCATCATCATTAATATTTATACCTGTTTTTAGCCTTTTATTTTTTATTCATATTTATTCTAAAGGGAAAGAGAAGTAACTATTTTTTCCCCGTTTCCCGATGGACTCGTGATTTATTTTGACAGAATATATTTAATTTCTTATTAATTCAAGAGAGGATACTTTACAATCAGAAGAGGAAAAGATCCTTATTTTGGTGGTTTCTTTCAATTTACCGCAGTTATTCCTACCTCTCGGTTTTATACAGATTTCTCAAAGATGTACTACGTAGCTGTGACTAGGCAAAGTTGCCAGTGTTGCCACCACGTCGGCAAATAGTGCGACGGTAAACCAAAAATCGGTGTGATAATTCTCGTTTGAGTTAGTTTACCTTTCTATACTTGTGAAAAAATATATACAGAATTGCATTGTATGGTATAGTTCTGTAATATCGAACCGCATTGTCGCAATGGTGGCAAATTTGCTGTTCGTTTTCCTCTGAAATTTCGCATTCAATTTTCTTTTCGTAAAAACGTCTCTTTCTCCACACACACACACACGCACACGCATACGCACACGCACACGCACACGCACACACACACACACACGCACACACACACACATTTCGACGATATTATATATATATATATATATGTATATATATTATAACAACGATGCATATATATATATATATATATATATATAATATTATATATATATATATATATATATGTCGGCGATCCTGTATATAGGTATGTATATGTGTATATATAAATGCATATATATATATATATATATATATATATATATATATATATATATATATATATGTAAATATCTATATCTATCCATCTATCTATCTTTCTATTCATATACAGACATGTATATATATATATATATATATATATATATATATATATATATATATATATATATATGTATATATTCATCTATATGTATATATACATATATAAATATGTCTCTCTCTCTCTCTCTCTCTCTCTCTCTCTCTCTCTCTCTCTCTCTCTATATAATATATATATATATATATATATTATATATATATGTATATACATATATATATATATATATATATATACATATATATATATATATATATATATATATTATATACATATATATATATATATATATATAATATATATTATATATATATATATATATATATATATATATATATATAAACACACACACATCGGTTTCTCGTATATCCCCTTAAAGTGTTAAATCCCTGGATTTCCCTCTTGTTGCTGTGCTATTCCTGTCTGGCTAAAAATAGACTATTCGCTACAAATATTCATGAGTTTGGCGAAACCCGATCACATGCAAGATTTAGCATGGGTCTTTGATGTCCTTTCTCGTTGAAAGTGTAGACGGTCTAACACGTAAACTTTGAGTACTTCAGCCAGAAATCCTCATTAATTCCATTCCCCTTTCCAATACCTTCTCGAAAATAAGATGGTTGCATGTTTCCCTTATAACAAGTCCTACTTTAGATCTTCCTCTTATTAATTCAG
>NW_020871785.1:363947-368947 GCF_003789085.1 Penaeus vannamei
CGCCCTCAAAGTCGCTCCCAGTGCCCTCCGATTTATGGGGGGCAATAATTCCGGACAAACCTTGATAATTCTTTCGAGCATTTATTGGTTTCGCGTCTTTTGGGGGAGGAACGGAAATGGGTAGGAAAGGGATTTGTGATATTTAAGTCATATAAATAGATAGAGAAAGAAGAAAGAAAAAAGGAGAGAGAGAGAGAGAGAGAGAGAGAGAGAGAGAGAGAGAGAGAGAGAGAGAGAGAGAGAGAGAGAGAGAGAGAGAGAAAGAGAGAAAGGAAGAAAGAAAGAAAGAATTAGGGAGGAGAGACAGAGAGAGAGAGAGATTTGATTGGCTGATCAATTGATTGACATATTTATAGATAGACAAATAAATCGATAGATTGATAGATAGATAAATAGATAGTCTGACTGACAAATATCTTTAAATGTTTCTGCGGATGCTCGCTTCATGTCTTTAATTTGCCTTTTTTTTACATTATTGTGTTATAATGGCGCTCACACACTTGTATATACAATACAATATATACAATTCAGTCATCAAATATCGTAGCTAGCGAATCCCCTTGAAGTCACCACTAATAACGGCTGAGGTTTGAAGATGTCAGCGACGTGTCAATAGAGATGGTCAGATGTATATCATAACTTTAACTTTATCAGGATTTTTTTTTTACAGATTCAGCACAAAATTCATCAGTTCACGACCGTCCCAGACTGTGAAGGATTTTGGTACTCACTTTCAAGGAATTCCAGCATACCTAAAGCTTGCAAAAAGGGAGCATGGCTTATCTACAGCCAATGCCAACAACTTAGTCTTTTCTCGTATCTGTTCAGTGTTAAAGCAAGTCGGGAAAACCAATTATAGGATGTGGAATAGCGACCCAGCTACAAAGTATGGAACTTATTATTTTTCGTTTTACTATTCGTTTACACAGTATTGCATTAATTATTTCTTTTCTTTTTTGTCCACCAGTTCAAAAAATAAATGGTATGTACATTTAAAATACGAAAAAAATACAAAAGAACATATATCATTACATCGCTATACATTTAAAGCTAATGTATAAATTATTTGTGGACAAGTAACACATTTTACATGTTATGTCAGAGAAGCGCACTTTCATAGGAGTAACCGTGCATGTTTTTTCTCTAAAAGATCTTCAATGGCCAAAAAGGTTACAAAGACTAGAAAAATAATTCAATGGCTATTTAGAATGCTCCAAAGAAAACAAAAGAAAGAAAAGAGAAAGAAAAAAAAATAAAAAACAACAACTTGAGAACGATGAAAAACTGTCGCGTTTATCTTCGTAGTCCATCGTTTGAAAATGTTTACGCCTGGTCTTGGCACCAGCTGACTTTGACAGTTCTGATTCTGCGTGCATCGCCTGCAGCATCCACGGCGTATAGCTCCCGTGAAGGGCAGGTTGATGGGGGCATCAGGCCTCCCCAATCCGTGTCAAGTTCAGCTGGAAAGGATTTTTCAACTAGGATTCTATATGCATGCATACAGAGCCACACGCATATACATAATATATATATATATATATATATATATATATATATATATATATATATATATATATATATATATATATATATATATATACATAATATATATGTGTATATATATACATATATATGAATATGTATCATGTATATATGCATATATGTATCACACACACACAGATATAATGTGTGTGTGTGTGTGTGTGTGCGTATGTGTGTGTATGTGTGTGTGTGTGTATGTGTGTGTGCATGTGTGTGTGTGTGATATTATACATGTATATAATCAATATAAATGTGTGTGCGCACGCACATTCTAAAATGTGCTTATATTAATACACACTAATAGACAAGCGAGCACAAACCCAACATGCATTAGTGTTTGTTCTGTCTTTATGGATTTGCTAGACCATACAGAGATTATAACGTCCAGATGGCATAGCGACCGCCGAAGAATTCCTAGAACCATTGATCTTGAATAATTAACGTTTCGTTTCAGGTCAAAGGTTACACTGGCTCGACCCTCCCACTTCCGCCACTGATAAGCATCGATCCTACAAAGCAAGCAAGTGGGATAAGTGCGGTGTATTGAAGGTTGCCTTGCACAGTATAAGAACGAAGATATTCCATTTAAACACAATCTACTACTGTATAGCTATGAGTGGTGTGTTCTCGCGTGTGTTCTTTGCTCAAGTAATTAAGACATATCTCGCAATTAGGAAAAGGAAGCTCATTAAGTTACCAAGAATTTCGTGCAGACAGAAAGATCCTTATTAACTGACCTCTCTCCTTTTACTTTTTTTTTGGGGGGGGGGCGACCTAACACGAAAGCATTTGGATGGAGACAGAGGAGGATAAAGCTAATGAAAACGTCATGATTTTCACGCTGCGGAGGCTATGCAAAAGCCTGACAACCACGTGTGTGTGTGCGTGTGTGTGTGTGTGTGTGTGTGTGTGTGTGTGTGTGTGTGTGTATGTGTGTGTGTGTGTGTGTGTGTGTGTAATTATTTCTTCTTTCTATATCTCTTTCTTTTTCTTTATTTCGTTTTCTCGACACTCCGGGATATATATTTATTTGATAACTAGAGCAAGGTGTATCAGATTCTTTCATTTGTAAGGATGTTTCAACGACAGTTTCATATAAAATGTTGACATATGGTTATATGTGTGAAGTAGAGCTGTTATCCTAAATGAATATGAAATGCGTTTGAAATTGATTCTGATGGATGACGTATATAGACAGGTAGGCTAATTAAATGGCAGACATAGATACATCTTACTAGCATGTCCTTGTATATTCAAACAAAAAGGTAACATGATATAACCTGGAAAAAATCTGTTGTATATATGGTGCACTCTAACGCCTTCGAAAATTATAATCCTCACCATCTAATAAGTACTACAATCAAGATTACATTTCTTAATAATCCTTGAGCACCAGTGGACCTCCGGAACTTCAAACTTCAAAGGATACAGACAGACAACTTACTCTCAAGGGAACCTACATGTAGCCATCGGAGGAGAACCTTTTACTCGCCTCCAATACCGGATGAATATGCATGAAGGCAGAATTTCAGATCAGAAAGCGGGATAGAATATTCAATGGGTCCAAAAAGATTAAGATCGAGAATGATTGGCATGAAGACACATATCTATAGCTTTTGCATGTTGTATGTTATCTGTATATACGTAGTAGTTTTTTCAAATATGGTACGGTATAGTCTAAATGGTACGGCGTATACATATATGATGTGAGACAGAAGTATAATTTGTATGAACTATGCATGTTGAGATCTAGTCTAACTAATGCTGATGTAGAATAGGATGTATACTTTTTTGTCATGTTTCCTTACATCACAACATATTTGTATATAAACACATATTTACTTTACGGTGTGTATACTTGTAATTATACATTTTTTTTTTTTATTTTTTTTTATTTTTTTTTTTTACTATATTTCGTCTATGTTGCTCTGCAATGCACATATCCTTTGCGGAAATACTTCTCCATTCAGGATAATCGATATTTTTATGCTGAAGGTGCAATATATACCGCAATAAGACTTGACGGTAGAATCCTTCATATGTATAACGAATTATATGTTTGAGTACAAAATACGTTTCCGAGAGCATCAAAAAATTAGTATTTTTGATATCCTTTTATAATGTCTGTTGCATTATACATCCTGAATAATTCGCTATCTATGATGCAAATTAAGAATTATAAAAGGCGATTGAAGTCCTTGGTGCTGTAAAAGCGTTTATCAAATATTTCAAGAAAAAATGTTATATAAAGATTGTAATGGTGATAAAAAATGGAAACTAATAACAGGAACAAGAGACTGTATTTCTGTAAAAGAACCACATCTGAAAAAATGAGAATACTTTCCATACGCTCCAGAACTTTCATGGATATATATGTTATCCCATTTAGCATTGGGAAGAGTAATTCATACACGGGAGGTATTCTAAAAGCTTTTTTTCTGTAGAATGGAATAGGCGTAGCAGGCTTTACCTAAGTTTTTTTCGAATTACTGAAAGAAAGAAAGAAAAAACAACGTATATGTGCGCGCATACACACACACACACACACACACACACACACACACACACACACACACACACACACACACACACACACACACACACACAACACGCACACACACACACAAACACACACACACACACACACACACACACACCAAACACACACACAACACACACACACACACACACACACACACACACAGGTCCATCTATGTACTTATCTACCTATTGATATATTCCTATAGGTATATCAATATACCCCTTCCTATACTACGTATCCCATTTTAGGGTTTAATAATTAGCACTGGTTACGAAGGGGCTAGTTAATATACCGTAAGGCCGGCGTACCTTCCGTAACCGCAAAGAATAAATCATTAAATTAATCCTATGGGATTATTTCGGTTATATAACAGTAATTTAACATGCTTACAGATGTCTGCTACCCTTTAGAAGTGGATTTTGGTCGAGAATTTTGATTTTTTTTTTTTTTTTTTTTTTTTTTTTTTTTTTTTTTTTTTGTGAATGTTGCATGGGAAATCGACGGTCCCGAAGTAGTTTTACGAAAGGCTAAAAGAGAATTGGGGATTTAAGAGTTTATGTCCGAATAATAAAATGCTATGTGTTACAAAACCATCAAATCTTACGTTATACAGAAATGTTTTTTGAAATGATAATACAGCATTTTCGAAATTCTCATGGTCTTCCTCTTATATTTATATACATGTATGTATGCCTAAATTCACACACACACACACACACACACACACACACACACACACACACACACACACACACACACACACACACACACACACACACAACACACACCACACATATTCACACATGTATACATATTTATCTATCTCTCTACCCTTTTGCAATTGAAATCTTAAAGCGATACACACACAACACCTAAAGCACGCAGAGAGTATCCGAAGAAGGCAGAGCTCAGCTGC
>NW_020871785.1:373947-376447 GCF_003789085.1 Penaeus vannamei
AGAAACTTACCATCCCAACTACCCCGACCCCCCCCTCCAAAAAAAAAAATCACCCCCTTTAAGAAAAAGAAGAAAAAACATACAAAAATATAAAAAAAACTCAAAAAATGACGAAAAACATGCCCCCCTCAAAAAAAAAAAAAAAAAAAGAAACCTCAAAAAAAAAAAAAAAAAAAAAAAAAACAGCGCCACCAGCATTCCGAGAGCGCTCGCCACACTGACCTCCCTGCTTCGTGGTGATTGCCTGCTCAATATTTCACGGGGCTTTGCATGTCGATGAGGCCTAGTTTATATGTCGGTGTCCCTTCCCTGCTACGCCCTGCCTGCTTGTGCTTTCGCGTCCGAAGTGCTTGCCCTGGACTTTTCTGCCTTGTTGCTGACAAAGGAGGGGGTATTTCTCTGGTTTATACGCGTGCTGGATGTGTGTGTGTGCGTTTGTGTACGTGGGTGTGTTCTTTTTATTTATTTGTTTGTTTGTTGCTTTGTTTATTTATCTTCTGTAGTTTTAGTTACTTATAGGAGTAGCGCGTTTTTCTTTCCGCTTCTTCAGTTCAGTTTTATTTCTCTAATCTTTTTATTTTTTCCGTTTCTATTCTATCATTGCTTGTTTATCTCTCATCTTCAACTAATTCTTCACTCTTATTTCTTACACTTTTCCACTTTATTTATTTATGTTTTTGCTTTTCTCGATCGTCAGTTATATAAATAAGTGGTGACAGTATCATCACAGACTAGTCATTTCATCTCTATTATAAATTATTTTTTTATCCTAAATCCTGTCTGTGTCTGTCACTTTCATTCTCTCTCCGTCTCTCTCTCTCTGACTCTTTTTTCTCCCGTTCTCTCTCACTCTCACTTTCTCTCAGTCTTTTTTTCTGTCTCCCCTCCATCCTCTCTCTCTCTCTCTCTCTCTCTCTCTCACACACACCACACACACTCAACACACACACACCACACACACACACACACACACACACACACACACACACACACACACACACACACACACACACACACACACACACACACACATACGCGTGGGTACTCTTTTATGTGTTCTCCGTACCGTCCTTATCAAATATTGAAAGTAAATGTCATCTTTCCTCTCTTATGAAGGACAGTTCCTCGTGTTGATTTAACTGATAGGTAATTATGTCGAGAAATTAAATACGTAAAAAAGCGGAAAAAAGAGAGAAAAAATTGTAACGTCTTTATTTTCGACAGAGCCATTAAAAAAGATGAATATAAATGAGTAGATAAGATCAAACGAATCAAAAAAAAAAAAAAAGAAAATGTAACGTAACAGTGGTCATTATAACAATGATATTGATAGTTATGATAATAATGATGATAATGATAATAATAATAATAATAATAATAATAATAATAATAATAATAATAATAATAATAATAATAATAATAATAATAATAATAATAACAATAATAATAATAATAATAATAATATAATGACAATAATGATAATAATGAACATAAGGGTAATAATAACATTAAGGACAGCAAAAAATGATAATCCTCATAAAAGAATAAATAAATAAACAGATCAAATAAAGTCAGTTCCCCCCATGGATATTTTATCCAAGGTCGCGAAAGAGTCTAAATTCTTAATCCTGTGACCTCGACTCGTGGAAGTTCTGATGCACGAGGCGGAGACAGCCTCTCTTATGCAAGGAGATTTGACAGCTGGCTTATAGGGGTGAAATTTTAATTCCTGCGTATTATTTTGGGCGCGCTTGTTCGTTCTCTCTCTCTCTTTCTCTCTTTATGGCTCTTTCATTCTTTCTGTCTTTTTTTCTTTCTGTTTCTCGCTCTCTCTCTCTCTCTCTCTCTCTCATTTTTTTTTTTTTTTCTCCCCTCTATTTGTCTTTTGTTTGCTTGTTTTTATGATTCCCTTGTTCTCTCCCTCTGTCTCTGTCTCTCTTATGATTTTGTTTTGTTTTGTTCTCTCTCTATGCTATTTTGTTTTGTTTTTGTTTAGTTGGTTTGTCTGTCGTCTCTCGTTTGTAATGCAAAAGTCGGTGCTGAATGTGAACACGGAATAAAACATGTATATGTAACTATGTTTATCATTATTATTATTAGTGTTATTTTATAAGGAGTTGTTTGAGGTTTGATAGACGTGTTACGGTTTTGTGTTTTTAATTATTGTAAAAGTTATTCGAATTGCATATTTATTCATTAATAGCAGTTTTTTTTTCAAGTAATGAATCAAGAATTTCCCTTTCATAATTTTATCCATCATTTAGTATTTTATCTCACCAATTCATAAGATTTTTTTTTCTTACATAAATTTTAGTCTTTTAAAACTGTCTCTTATCTTCATTATCTATATTTCTAACCTTTGCTTTACGTTTCTACTCTATTTTTTTTATCCTCTTCCATCTTTTTTCGTTATTTCCATTTCTGATGTCTTCTTCCATTTTTTTTTTTCACTTTCTGACTACTTTCACTTTCCTTTTTTCATACTATCTCGTTTTCTAAA
>NW_020871785.1:391447-393947 GCF_003789085.1 Penaeus vannamei
AACCTATTGTTTTAGAGCTTGAAGTTGGTTCTGCAAATCTTCTCAATTTCCCAAATGGCTCTTTGTCTACTAGAGAAATAACAATCACATCTTCGAAACAAATATGATACGACAAACTTACTTTAGGAAATGGTGGTAACTCCGAAGATCTCAGAGACGTTGCAGATTCCCTTGGTAGGAGATTCGCACACAGAAAATTACCACTCGAACTTTGTGGCGTCACGGATGCGACAGGGTTAACTCCCCCGGACCTCAGAACACGAGAGTCATCTTGATATAATTCTATCGAGAGAAAATTCTAAGAAAGGAATAACGGGAAATTACTTGATAAAATGTGGAAGCGATGTACAGTGAGTAATGTTGTTTTTCTATATATATATATATATATATATATATATATATATATATATATATATATATATATATATATATATATATATATATATATATATATATATATATACGTATAAGGTTGCTTTTATACAAACACACACATACACACATGTATATGCATATATATATATGCATATTTAGTAAGTAAGTATGTATGTATGTATGTATGTATGTATGTATATATATATAAATATATATATATATATATATATATATATATATATATATATTATATATATATAAACACACGGATTAGTGTATTCTATTAAATTCAGTGTTTGACATCCTTGGTCCTTTAATATCTGATGCTGCTTCAAAATATTATATCTTGCCTAATTCCCGTTTTAACTGAAACACTGTGACACACAAAATATTTAGTAAATAAGGCAATGAAAGTAAGTTATGAAAATATATGTACATAATATTAGTTTATATACCTGAAGTCATTTCGAATGTGCACTCTCAAACATAATTTCAAAATATATTTTTGTGGAAATTGAATTGTTTCGGATAAACTAATCATGTCCAAAGCATAATTTTTTGTTGTCTTCGTTACATATTTTTGTTACGACATGGATTCCACAGCATAAAATGTAAAAGCTACTCTATGTAAGATACACAAGTGTTGACATATATTATTGTACCATTATACTACTGTGAAAAAAAAAAAAAAAAAACATTGGGTATTATCAGAAAAAATCTATTTTTTTTCTCTGAAATGATGTACACAGCCTCGCTCTCTTTCTCTCTTCCTGTCCGTCTGTCTCTCCTAAAATGAAAAGGCAGACCCCCCCCCTCCCTCTCATTTGCCATTCGGATGGGTACAGATAAAAAATCGCCTTTTTCCAATTTGTAAATCATTTGCAATATGCATTTAGTTTCACATACGCACAAAAAACGAAGCGTTTCATCTTACCGTATGTAAATGTACCCATCCACATGTGCTAATATTTCACAGGATAACGACCGCCCGCGTCAAGAATCGCAATATATAGAGGTTCGTCTTACTTAGACAATCAAAGGGACACTGATCTTTAAGATGGCTGTATGTAAAAAAGGGACAGATTCCTTTTGAGGTGTCTATACGATTACCATAGATGTATTATTATCCAATACTAATAATTAAAAAAAATATATATATATGTATATAAAAAACAAAAAATAAACAAACAAACAAACATAGCTGTAAATATTAGTTTTGTTTTCCACATTGTTTTCCATTTTCTCGTACTCATTTTTACGTATAACGTGTTTTTGTTTGTTTTATTCATTTGTATCCGTGTATACATGCAGGTATATGTATGCTTGTATGTTTTACCATAAAATATATTCCCTTTAAATCGTTGAATTGTTAAAAGTGAGAATATCCTCTGGAAAGTGAAACATTTTTTGTGGTATTTCCGGTAATTTACTATTTGCTCCCTAAGTCATTATAAAAACCGGTTACATCTTTATCTAATGCAGAATTATGAACATAAATATTGTGATGAACTACGATTTTATATTTTCATTTGTAAATATTCAGATGAAGAAAAGAAAAATATTCTCATTTTTCACTCCCGTTTTAAGCCTCTTTTTGTCCCATGTAACCCACTCGCGGAAAAGTAAATTCCCTTTATTTCGGAAGAAAAACATTCAACTTTAAACTTTTTAAGTAATCTCACTGCCCTTGTCAAATGATAAACCAGGGTTCCCTTTGATCAGACAACAAAAAGGATCTAACTTTTTCAGATTCTTGACAATGTGGGTGGTCGTTATCCCGGAAAATATAGGTTAGTACTGTATATGGATGGCGTGTATTTACGTACAATAACATAAAATGCTTTGCTCTGATTTTTTTCTGTTGGAAATACATGCGGGTAGAAAACTATTTGCAAATGGGGGAAAAGGTCGAGTAATTTTTTATCTGTCCATTCTATCCAGATGGGCAAAATCAGAGAGAGAAAGAAAGAAAGAAAGAAAGAAAGACGGGGGGGGGGTAGAAAGATAGATAGCTTGACAGATTAATGGATATATCAGAGAGAGAGAGAGAGAGAGAGAGAGAGAGAGAGAGAGAGAGAGAGAGAGAGAGAGGAGAGAGAGAGAGAGAGAGAGAGAGAGAGAGAGA
>NW_020871785.1:396447-398947 GCF_003789085.1 Penaeus vannamei
CTTCTTAATATTTTGCTGTGATGTCGTGCGGTCTTTTTCTTATTACTTTTTAGTCTTATTTTCATCCCTTTGGCGCATGTTTTTCTTGCCGTTTTGGTTTGATGGTTTTGTACTCTCTCTCTCTCTCTCTCTCTCTCTCTCTCTCTCTCTCTCTCTCTCTCTCTCTCTCTCTCTCTCTCTCTCTCTCTCTCTCCTCATCTGCCTTCCTTTATCTCTCTCCTTCTCTTCGTCAGTCTCAGTCTTTCTCGGTTTGTTCTCTTTATGAAGTTCTTCGCATTGTTACGAAGGGAATCTTCACACCTCAGAATAATGGAAACGACAAGAAACGCGATGAAGTAAAGAAAACCATTGTTACTGCACTGAGGTAATGTTCTTAAATAGCATTTAATTACGCTATTTCTAATACCCATTTTTCCATGCTTGTCCTTACGATCATTCAGGCGATAGTGTCATTCTTTAATAAATAGATTTTTATTTCATGTTTTTTTTTTGTTTTTGTTTTTTTTGATAGGATAGAGTTACTTTTTTTTAAATGAAATTAGATGATTAAAGGATGATTAAAAGACAAGGAAAAAGATAATGACGAATGGAGAAGATAATGGAGAAAGACGTAAAAGAGTAGTACGTATATTGTTATGATAATAAATAATAATATGATAATATAATGATATTAATAAAGACAAAAACATCAACAACAGCAACGATATTAATGGTAATTATGAAAATAGTAAGAACAGTAGTAATGATAATAATAATGATAATGATAATATAAAAAGGGAGTTGTAATAATAAATAATAAATGACAAAGAAAGAAAGAAAAAAGAATTTAAAGAAAGCTTAGAAAACTGAAAAAGAAGAAAAAAAAAGTTTATCACGCCCCAGCACAAAGAGTATTTTTCTGAAACCTTTTAAGTTTAACGTACACATAACAAGAGTAGGAAACGTGCAAGAAGAAACATTGTTGAAAAAACTCTCTTTACTACTCTAAAAAATATGAAATAATCATTCTGGAAAATTGTGTCCTTTTTTTTAGAAGCCAAGTTTCTGAAAAAGAGGGAGTGAGACGAAGGCAAGTTTTGTGTGTTCATAATATTGTCACAATGATAACAAGTTTTCAAGTTTAAAAGTAAGGTTGTTAAATGCTTTTGTTTTTGTGTTCTTTTCTGCTTTAACATTACATATTTTCAATATTCAACCCAGTAATATTTGATTAAAGAAACCAGTTGGAGTACATAGCCACCATATTTTTATTTTTATTTTTTTATTATTTACTATGTTTTCTTTTTTTACTTTTTACCCTGGGAAAAGAGAGATGGGGGAGGGTGATAGTCCAAGACCCAGGCATACGTCACCCATGATTTACCTTTGGCCTGCAGCATCTATTTCCTGCCCCATAGAGTAAGCTATAGAGTACTGCCCATACCCATAAAACGTGTGACGGAACCACGTAAGAGGAAGAGAGAGAGATGGAGAGAGGAAGGGACGAAAGGAGAGAGGTGAAAGGTGAAAAGGTAAAAAGGGGTGAAGAGGTGAAAGGAAGAGGAAGAAAGAGAGGAGGAAGAGAGGAGAGGAGAGGGAGAGAGAGGAGAGGAGAGGGAGAGGAGAGAGAGAGAGAGAGAGAGAGAGAGAGAGAGAGAGAAGAAAGAAAAAAAGAACAAGATAAAAAAAAGAAGGAGGGTAGGAGAGAGAGGAGAATCAGAGACAGAGCCAACGAAGAAGAAAGAAACAGAAATAGAGAATAGAACGCTACCATCACGATTAACTAAATGGCAACAAAGAACCTCACAGAACGATCCAGAAGCCATGCACCCATACACGTAACCGGGTGAAGTACGAAGCAGATTCATTTAAAGAGATTTCCGCACGGGCCGTTTATCAAAGGAAGCCGATAAACCATGAAATTAACTTGATGTTGAAGTGCTTTACCGATGCTGATCGTGCGTAAAATTAATCTTCCTGTATCACCGACAATCTAGCTGATAGTATGAGCATTCGCAGTGTGTTAACGCCATCGCCACCGAAGGAAAATGTATTTGACTTCGCGAATGGAACTGGATGTGGAGGTATGCTCTGTGTGATGGCTTCACTGGCGGTACAGATGGCAAATCTGGTATTGTATTTCCTAGTTTTAGATTGAACTCTTGCTCTGTAGAAGCTTTAACACGCACGCACGCACACACACACACACACACACACACACACACACACACACACACACACCCAACAGTATGTTGTTCTTACTGCTACTTGTTTCAACACAGTACAAATATAACTAAAAAAAAGAAGAGAAAAGAAAAGAGAAGAAGAAGAAGGGAAAAAACAGAATAAAAGGACAAAGAAAGCAAAGAAGGAATGTAAAAAAAAGAAAAAGAGGCGAAATCTCATTTCTTCATCCACACGAAAATGGAAAAAAAAAAGAAAAGTAGAGAAAGAGAGAAAGAAATATACACACCTACCTCTGCCTCTCTTTCCTGGCAACCACACAGCCAAGAAGGAAATC
>NW_020871785.1:421447-431447 GCF_003789085.1 Penaeus vannamei
TCAAGCATATACACACGCACACACACATATACACATACTCAGACACACAAACACACATGTGTATATACAAACACACACACAAACACACATGTGTATATACAAACACACACACAAACACACATGTGTATATACAAACACACACACACACATATATATACATTTACACATATACATACACACTCACACACGCACACAAACACATGTGTATATACACAAACGTATATATATATATATATATATATATATATATATATATATTATATATATATATATATATATATATATATAAACAAACATGTGCGTTGAGCCTTTTTAGATCTTTTATAACTTTTTTTGTTGTTGTATGAATATCTATGAAGGCAAAAGAAAACGTTAATGATAATTCTAGTTTATAAACCATATGCAACTTTTGAAACTCATAACTACAAAGAAAAAAAAAAGAAGTAAAGCCACAAACACTGACGCCCGTGAATACCACAAAGAGAAGCGCCCAACTTGCACACATACAAGTATTCTATAAATGCATCATAACCACCACTATCCACACGAACAAACACAAACCTTAAAATCAAATACTTAAAAAACAAGCAAATATTCTCAAGTTGCCACCAATTAAGACAAGAATTCGTTTACGTAAGTTTTATCATTTTCTATTAATGTTTTGTCCACTCACTTATGCCGATGATGGGCATGACTTCCCCGCTATTAATGATGACACCATAACAGCGGAGGCTGTGACCTATTGCTGCTTCCTCGGAGTCCGCCCAGTCTGGGATAAAAAATCCGGGCCTTCCAGTCGGTGCAGCGGGCGACGGTGGCGAAGTCGAGCAGTGCTGGAGGTCCCTGAGAGAGAGAGATCATAACGCTGATGTATCCCTACACTGATATACTTATTCTGTTTGATTGTAATCAACCTTATGTCATGTATTTTTCCACAATACGGTTCCCTTACCGAGGTTTTATGAGCTACGACGTCGAAGCCGATGGTTTTCAATGACAGCCCCCCACAGGTGAGCGGTTTGTTTGTCAAGCCTGATGTATCGCTACTACACCTGGTAAGGGCGCGTTCGCATATAATGGGGTTGCCACGTTTTGATTACTATTCCCATTCACACATTCCACTTTCTTCACTTATCATTTCGCATGTTTATTCACTTTGCTCCACACGTTATCCTGCGAATCATTCCATTCGTTCTTTACCCGTGTTCTTATTCCCCCCTTTATCTTAGGATTTTGCCGGGGTCAATGCCGGACACTCATTTAGTGTATCACACTAACATTTCTTTTTATTGTATGTCGTACTACCTCATCAATTTTCTTTAATAACGAGGCGACTCTCATTAGTGCATGCAAGCAAGCATTCACAGACATATACGTTGTATTAATTAACCCACGATAGTCCGACTAGTTTCCCACAACCAATTTCCCTCGTTTGCACTCTCTTACGTCCGCGTAAATGAGTGACGGTGGCCCTTGTTTGAGGAATCGCTAATTTAATTTTGCTTTATTTCATAATATGACTTTTCGCCCTTTCATATGTATAACAAATATACATACACACACACACACACACACACACACACACACACACACACACACACACACACATATATATATATATATATATATATATATAATATATAATATACATGTTTATATATATATATATATATATATATATATATATATATTATATATATATATATATATATATATATATATATACATATACATGTTTTATATATATATATATATATATATATATATATATATATATATATATATATATATATATATATATATATATATATATATATATATATATATATATATATATATATATATATATATATATATATATATATATATATATATATATTTTATATATACATACATACATACATACATATATATATATATATATATTATATATATATATATATATATGTATGTATATATAACTGTATGTATAAATATATACATATATATACATTTATTTATATAGATAGATAGATGCACACATTTATATATATACATGTATATATGTATATAAATAAATAAATAAACAAATATATATATATTTATACATATGTATATATATATAAATATAAATATGTATAAAAAATTATCTATGTTGGTACATACATATCTATTTATCTTATTATCTAGATGTGTGTCATATAGAAACATACTGGTTAAGTATCTAGACAGAATTGACAATATTTTTTTTTCAAAAAATACTAGAAGCTATCTACAATACCCCCCCCTCCCCAAGAAAAAAAAATGAAACCCCGCGAGGAACATGTCTGAACACGTAATGGAATAACCCAGTCCAGGATGCCAGATGCGCGCGAAAACCTTCCGAACAACATATACAAACAAACAACCCGACTTACATCCCTTTTTCAAGTAGAAACTCAAGTTCTCAAGAACGGCTCGAGCCTTAAGCAAGTCACTGAACTAGGAGACATTCTTGTCTTGGCTGGCCTATTTCCGCGCAATTTTTCACTCGAGCGCCCTGCACAAAGTCACTTGTACTTGCTTTGGTGATAGAAAATCCACGTGTGGATGGGGGATAAGGGATAAAGATGGGGGGAGGAGGGATCATGAGGGAAGGGTAGAGAAAGGAAAGGAAGGGAAGAGAGAGTGAGGGGGAGGGTAGTGAAGGGGAAGAAGGGTGAGGGAAGCTACGAGATAAGACGGAAAGGGAGGAATAGGTTCTTAAGCGGCAATAGCAGAAAGATGGGAAAAGGAAGGGGAAGGGAGAGAGAGGGAGGAGGGAAAATAAAGTGGAAAAGATAAAGAGAGAGAAGATGGTAGGCAGAGCAGGAAGCCAGGGGAGGGGGGTTAGAGGAGGTAGACCCAGTAACAAGAAACCTGAGGGAAAAAACGACTAAATTTTCCGCCCTCTGCTCTGTGTCCGGCGTTAGAACGTAAATATTTTTTTCCTTATTTTTCTCTTTCCTGTTTCTATTCACTTTTTCTGACTTGTTTTTTTCTCGCTCTTCTGGAGGGTTTTCGGATGAGAAATTATAATACAGCTTTAACTGACAAGTGACATGCCTTGAAAAAAAGGAATAAAAATATACGAGGAATTCCCGTTAATTAGTGTAAGGAAAAGTGAAATGCTGACAGAATAAGTCTGTCTCCCTCAACTTTTACTTCGAACTTCTTTTCTTTTATATGAAAAGAGGGCATGGATTTCCTTTTTCAAAAGTTGTCTTTACGTCGGATTTTTTATTATTAATGTGGAATACGACTATGGAATATTCTATATTCGTGCATGACACACTCACTTACACTTAGGGTAATGGGTGAATAAATAATTGCACACCCGTAGATTTACACACATATATATCAACGGCTTGCTTTTTCCCATAACTCCGATACATCAGTCACTATTGGATTCATTTGTTACCTGAAGGCACTTAACTGGCGTTCACTACTTATGTGGTACTCTACGTCATATTATCTATCGCTCGCTTACTTTGCACTTATATTAAGTATTTTACTTAGCTTGTGCTAATTTATTATTCATTGTTTTATTTCCCTGCCTTCTATATACCCTACTAAGCTACCGCTTACTGTAAATAGCTCACGCTTTGCTCACCTGGCACAACTAACCTGGCGCTCACTTAACTTACTTAATTGGCGCTCGAGTGCCTTACCTCGCGCTTAGGTGTCTTACTTACCTGGCGTTCGAGTACGTTACCTGGCGATCAGGTGCCTTACTTACCTGGCGTTTGAGTGCCTTACTAGGCGATCAGGTGCCTTACTTACTTGGCGGTCAGGTGCCTTACTTACCTGGCGGTCAGGTGGTGCTCAGATGCCTTACTTACCTGGCGCTCAGATGCCTTACTTACCTGGCGCTCAGATGCCTTACTTACCTGGCCCCTAGTGCCTGGTCAGGTGCCTTACTTACTTGGCGGTCAGGTGCCTTACTTACCTGGCGGTCAGGTGCCTTACTTAACTTACTTACCTGGCGCTCAGATGCCTTGCTTACCTGGCGCTCAGATGCCTGGCGCTCAGATGCCTTACTTACCTGGCGTTTGAGTGCCTTACTTGGCGATCAGGTGCCTTACCTGGCGATCAGGTGCCTTACTTACCTGGCGGTCAGGTGCCTTACTTACCTGGCGGTCAGGTGCCTTACTTACCTGGCGGTCAGGTGCTTACTTACGGCGATGCTTACTTACTGGCGCTCAGATGCCTTACTTACCTGGTGCTCAGATGCCTTACTTACCTGGCGTTTGAGTGCTTACTTGGCGAGGTGCCTTACTTACTTGGCCTGCCTTACTTAAGGTGCGGCGGTCAGGTGCTGAGATGCCTTACTTACCTGGCGCGATGCCTTACTTACCTGGCGTGCCTTACTTCAGGTGCCTTACTTGGCGGTGCCTTACTTACCTGGCGGTCAGGTTGCCTTACTTACTTGGCGATCAGGTGCCTTACTTAGGTGCCTTACTTACTAGATACCTTACTTACCTGGCGTTTGAGTGCCTTACTTGGCGATCGGTGCCTTACTTGGCGGTCAGGTGCCTTACTTACCTGGCGGTCAGGTGCCTTACTTACCTGGCGGTCAGGTGCCTTACTTACTTGGCGGTCAGGTGCCTTACTTACCTGGCGATCAGATGCCTAACTTACCTGGCGATCAGATGCCTTACTTACCTGGCGGTCAGGTGCCTTACTTACCTGGCGGTCAGGTGTCTTACTTTCCTGGCGTTCGAGTACGTTACCTGGCGATCAGGTGCCTTACTTACTGGCGTTCAGATGCCTTAACCCTGGCGCTCAGATGCCTTACTTACCTGGCGCTCAGATGCCTTACTTACCTGGCGCACAGATGCCTTAGACCTGGCGTTTGAGTGCCTTACTTGGCGATCAGGTGCCTTACTACCCTTACTTCAGGTGCCTTACTTACCTGGCGCTCAGATGCCTTACTTACCTGGCGCTCAGATGCCTTACTTACCTGGCGTTTGAGTGCCTTGGCGATCAGGTGCCTTACTTACAGGTGCCTTACTTACCTGGCGGTCAGGTGCCTTACTTACCTGGCGCTCAGATGCCTTACTTACCTGGCGCTGATGCCTTAGGCGCTCAGATGCCTTACTTACCTGGCGCCTTACTTGAGGGCCTTACTTACTGGCGGTCAGGTGCCTTACTTACCTGGCGCTCAGATGCCTTACTTACCTGGCGCTCAGATGCCTTACTTACCTGGCGCTCAGATGCCTTACTTACCTGGCGCTCAGATGCCTTACTTACCTGGCGTTTGAGTGCCTTACTTGGCGATCAGGTGCCTTACTTACCTGGCGGTCAGGTGCCTTACAGAGGTGCCTTACTTACCTGGCCTCAGATGCCTTACTTACCTGGTCAGACCTTACTACCTGGCGCTCAGATGCCTTACTTACCTGGCGTTTGAGTGCCTTACTTGGCGATCAGATGCCTTACTTACCTGGCGGTCAGGTGCCTTACTTACCTGGCGGTCAGGTGCCTTACTTACCTGGCGGTCAGGTGCCTTACTTACCTGGCGGTCAGGTGCCTTACTTACCTGGCGCTCAGATGCCTTACTTACCTGGCGCTCAGATGCCTTACTTACCTGGCGCTCAGATGCCTTACTTACCTGGCGCACAGATGCCTTACTTACCTGGCGCACAGATGCCTTACTTACCTGGCGTTTGCTTACTTGGTGCCTTACTTACCTGGCGGTCAGGTGCCTTACTTACCTGGCGGTCAGGTGCCTTACTTACCTGGCGGTCAGGTTACTTACACCTGGCCAGGTGCCTTACTTACCTGGCGGTCAGGTGTCTTACTTACCTGGCGCTCAGGTGCCTTACTTACCTGGCGCTCAGATGCCTTACTTACCTGGCGCTCAGGTGCCTTACTTACCTGGCGCTCAGATGCCTTACTTACCTGGCGGTCAGGTGCCTTACTTACCTGCGCAGGTGCCTTACCTGGCGGTCAGGTGCCTTACTTACCTGGCGGTCCTTACTTACCTGGCGGTCAGGTGCCTTACTACCTGGCGTCAGGTGCGCGATCAGGTGCTTACTTACCTATCAGGTGCCTTACTTACCTGGCTCAGGTGCCTTACTTACCTGGCGCTTGGCGTCAGATGCTTTACTTACCTGGCGGTCAGGTGCCTTACTTACCTGGCGTCAGGTGCCTTACTTGGCGCTTGCCTTACTTACTGGCGCTCAGATGCCTTACTTACTGGCGTAGTGCCTTACTTGCAGGTGCCTTACTTACCTGGCGGTCAGGTGCCTTACTTACCTGGCGGTCAGGTGCCTACGGTCAACCTGGCGGTCAGGTTTTACCTGGCGGTCAGGTGCCTTACCTTACCTGGCGGTCAGGTGCCTTACTTACCTGGCTGCCTTACTTACCTGGGGCTTAGGTGCCTTAATTGCCTGGCGCTCAGGTGCTTTAATTACCTGGCGCTAAGGTGCTTTACTTACCGGGCGCTCGAATGCCTTACTTACCTGGCGCTCGAGTGCCTTAGTTACCTGGCGTCCACTCAGCTTATTAACCTGTAGTTTACTTATTTTACTTACCTATCATTCTTTTTATATACTTACCTGAAATTCATATTATTTCTTTACTAAGGCTTACTTGCCTTTGTCTAAAGCTTTCTTAGCTTACCTACCACACATGTTTTACCGACTAGTGTTAATTTTCCTCACCTTGTCAAGCGTTCCCTTAACTTATCTAACACTAGTATACTAACCACACTTACCATGCCTAGCACTTTCCTAGCACGCCTATTCTTTACTCATAAGCGCCAACTTTACCTTATCTCTTACTTTAGAACTTACCTGCGTTAGATTACCGCACATGGCCTTATGCTTTCTTATATTTAATTGCCTGACATTGATTTGATCTTGCCTGGCCCTTATATACCTTTCTTATCTGTCACTCAGTCACCTGTTATAAAAGTGCCTTTTTAATCTGGTAATCACGTTAAATACTACCATTCACATGTTTTTTTTTCTTTCCTTATTGGTTCCTAGCTACATTACTTACTTGTGGCTCAGTTACTTTACATATTTATCACTCACCTTGCTCTTAAATGACCTCTCTTTTTGCGCTTACTTGCTTTATTTACCTGAAATTGGATTTATTTCAGCAATTCATGAGAACTAGAACACTTTTATAATCGTGACCCCTTTCACATACCTCAGATATATCAACTGTTATTTATTTTATTTATTTATTAACCTACAGCGCTCACATACTTATGCAGCACTCTACTTACCTGGTATGCATTTACTATATCTGGAGTTTGTATACTTTTGGAAGGACTCATACTTCACTTACTTCTTTGACTTTACTTGGTACTCGGCTTTTTGCCCGGCGTTTACTTACCCATGTGACTTACTTACCTGGCGTTCATGTGCCTTACTTAACTAAAGCTCACATGCCTTTCTTCCCTGACAAGTAATAGATTTTCTTACCTGGTGCTTGCGTCTCTTACTTCTTTTCTTGAATTATTTTTCTGAAATTGGATTTGGCTCAGCAGGCGAAACGGGCATATTACATAGGTGACATGAAAATGTCACCTATGTAATATTTGACCGTTGGTTTGTTTAGTTGTTTGTTACAAAGGATGCTTAAAAAGTAATGAACAGATTTTAATGAGATTTTTTACTAGGGTTGTGTCTGAGCCTTAGACATTTCATTTTGGTGGTGATCTGGATCATGATCTAGATCCAGGAATCTTAGCCTTGATTTCTAATAAAAAAAAAAGAAAAACTGTTAATTTTACTTGAATGCTTCCCAGAAAATGGAGATCATTCAGAAATAAGGTCTCATGATATATGAATTATTATAAGCTTTCTGAAAATTTATACAATTATATGTAGTCATTACGTCACAATTGACGAAAGTGAAAAATCACAATATTTCGGTGGAAGTCGTGTGGGGAGGGGAGGGCTTTGGAAAATTTAAGGGAGATTCAGGGGTCCTGAAACTGTTTGGAAATGCATTTAAAACAAAATCAGCAAACAGGGTAATTATTCCTAATAATGATCTGACGATCCCCTAAGAGTGTATAGATAGTGCCATACATATGTCTCTGTGTAAGTAAATTTATATATGTTTATCAACATTTATACTGCATACAACTACGTTCATATGTGTATATATAAATGAATATATACACTTACATATATGTATATCATATATGTGTGCATTATATGAATGTAGGTATATATGCACATACATAAATACATACATATACATATATATATAAATATATATATATATATATATATTATATATATATATATATGTATAAATATATCTATGTATATATACATATATCTTTATGCGAATAAATATATATATAAATATATATATAATATATATTATATATATATATAATGTATAAAATATATATTTATGTATATATACATATATCTTTATGCGTATAAATAAATAAATATATATAATATATATATGTTATATATATATATATATATATATATATATATATATTATATATATATATATATATAATATATATATATATGTGGTGTGTGTGTGTGTGTGTGTGTGTGTGTGTGTGTGTGTGTGTGTGTGTGTGTGGTATATATATATATATATATATATATATATATATAATATATATATATATATATATATAAAGTATATAATATATGTATATATGCATATATCTATAGGATATATTATACATATATGTTTATGTTTATATACATATGTACTTGTGTTATATACACATATATTCATGTATATATACATTTATATTTATGTATTATATATATATTTATGCATACATATACATAAATTTATATATATATATATATACGTATATATATATATACACATAATTATGTATATACATAGGTATATATACACATATGTATATGTTTACATATATTCATATATATGTTCTATATATATATATATATATATATATATTATATATATATATATATATATATATATATTAAACATGTATATATATGTAATATATATATACATACATATATACATATATAATATATATATATATATAAATATTATATGTTTATATATATCTACATATATACAATATATATGTATATGATATATAGACATACATTTATATATATATATATAAACACACACACACACACACACACACGTGTGTATATATATATATATATATATATATATATATATATATATATATATATATATATATATATTGTGTGTGTGTGTGCGTAAATGTATGCATATCTATCTCTCTATATATAATACAGACAGACACATAAAATGCACGTGTACTATGTAGTATTAAAATAATTACACGAAAAAGATATTGAAGTGAGTGCAATTTTCAAGAGGCTGAGTGGTTGGGAAGTGTCCTAGTTAAGATTTCCTGGTCGAATTTCCTGTGACATCACATGATATTTTAACCCAGTCTTCTTAATCGAAGTTGGGTCGACTTGTAATATGAAATTACTGCAAAATTGATGAAATTCCGTAGAATCTCCATGTATAACATAGGTTATCATTCTTCATGGTTGGTGAACAAACCAACGATGTCAAAATAAAGCAGCGCAGATGAATGCTCAGTTATGTGAATGAAGGTTGCACCATTTTACGGTTTTGCACATAGCTTGAGGTGCGATTATTATTTTCCTCATCACCATTATCAACATCTTAATTATTTGTAGGTTCGTCACGTCATGGCTTTATTGTTCAACTAATGCACATTATTACTTTTGTTCGTCCAGTTAAGGGTTACCGAAACTGTTTGGAAAGTCCATTAACTGCCACTACATCTACACTAGTTTTCATATGGTTGCGTATTATTCTCTGATTTGTTTATCAGTATATGTAATTACAATTGTGTTTTTCTTTGTAGTAGATCGATTATTTCTCTAACTGCCTATGATCTCTAACCTTTACTTATCAATTAACATTTATATGTACAGAAAACTACACACTGAAACAAACAAAACATAAAAAGATTAAAAAAAAACTCTTGAATAGTCAATTTGCTAGTCCCGAAATC
>NW_020871785.1:438947-454374 GCF_003789085.1 Penaeus vannamei
TTTAAGCGAGTATAAACAGTATAAGCAGCTACGAACGTGAGCGAGGATGGGCTAATGTCTATATTGTATTCATAAACTGCGTGAAAATAAAAGTTATTGCCGGTCGGTTCCCACACCTACATGCATCTCTCATTCTTACGAGCAATAAAGTCGACAACCACTTTTATATTTTACGTGTATGATGCACGAGGCGGGTTTACTTGCTGTAATGTGCTTCGTCTCTCTCTCTCTCTCTCTCTCTCTCTCTGCATCCTCATTCATGCTTCCAGAAAGTTAACTACATAACTTTCTTTCGAGTTCTTTCCTCTTTTCTCTGTCCGTTTCTCCCTCCACGCATATCTGTTTGCCTCTCTCCCTCTGTAAATATTTTGCCTTACTCATTTACCATTCTTTTATATTTCTCAGCTCATTTATATATCGGGGATCAGTTAGTAATAACTGATGGTAAAGAATGACTGTTGTGATTGATACATAGTAATTGCTACATAATGGGAAGCGATAATGCTAATGGGACATAACAATGGATGCTAGAATTGGTACGTAATTTGGCTATTGCTTCACATATCTTCTAATCCCTCTGTCTTCTCTCTTTTAGTCCATCCAGTTTCGCTATTATGCTGCCACGTGTATGTTTATGTTTCATCATATGTTTTATGCCTGTGCATGACTTGTGTTTCCGTGTTTAGTTTATACGTGTTGTGTGTGCATACATATGAGTGTTGCGTGCATATATATGCGTGGAAGCAAGTGCGAGCTTCGCCATTTTCTCTGTGAATCGACGTTATCTAATCATGTTGATATATCATCGAAAATTATTGCTAGAGCTCGTGAAATTTTAATTAGCAGTATCAATAACTGAAAGCTAGCGATAAAAATAACCTGGCTTTAGCTCAGAAGTCTTTCTCTCGTAAAAAAACAACTGAAATATTCTACCTGAACTTTATCGTTATACTCCACCTGAACTTTATTACTATATCATCAGCTGAATTCATCAGGATTTTTTTTTTCTCTCTCCTGAACTACATTCCTTCTGCGTCTTACTTCCGTAAAAATTCTTTTTGGATATTACTCATTTACTTTGTCCCCTCTGTGCTGTTATTGAAGGATGTCAACTTGAAAATCTAACTTGCCATCTTTCATCATCATTCTTAATAACATTTCTGAATTCTTAGTGCCGGTATTCAACTCTTACCTACATGCATGACAACCTCTGTGAAGAAGAGATATCGAGAGCTGTCATAATATTCAATCATCTAAAATGGTGCTACTTTATTTGTCAAATCTAATAAATGACTAAACGAACTAGTTCTAATTAACAACTGACAAACTAGACGTAAAAAACTTTCGACGTCGCAAGGCAAGATGCATTTATATCTGTGACAAAAATGAGACAACCAATCAAGTAATAAGTGTCAAGTACTGCATAATGAAAGCTGAAATAATCGCACATAACTCTACCTACATGATTCAAAACGCAAAGTCAGCGGTCAACGGAAGCAGGCTTTAGAGACTCATCTACTGCCTTTGATATTTATATATGTATAACAATTTGTATATCTCTCCATCTTTTATTTACCTCTTTATGCTATCCAATCTCATTTATATCTCTATATTCTGTAGATCAATTAGTGTATCTATATTTATCTATTTATGCTGTTATGTGCTTAAGTATATCTATGTGTATTCATTGCGTACATTGTGCGTTTTGGTTACACTGCATTTTGCTTATCGTTTACCCCCAGAGACTACACAACGAATGCGAGCTTATTTTGCGCTGCTGTGTATCTAACACACACACACACACACACACACACACACACACACACACACACACACAACACACACACACACACACACACACACACACACAAAGACGTTGCTTAAGCATATTTATCACAAGATAACTACAATGCAGGGTGAAATTTCAAGTAAATACTTTCAGCAGTCGACAGCTAATATTGAAAAGAAAAATAGTTTAGCTTCATGGCATTTGCGTGTTTTCTAAAAGCTCTGAATTAACCCTCTCGCAGCTAGGTTAACTGGAGTGGAGCGCTCCGCCAGAACTTTATCACCTACACTAAATCACCATTTGAACTTTCTCTTCCGAACTTTCCCTGTGAACTTCATACCTTCGCAGTCTTTCCTTTCCCTAAATTCTCCCTCTCGCTCTGAATCTCATCTTTTCTCTCACATTCGATTTTTTTCCCCAAAATCTCACTTCTCCCTCAGACTTCATCATGGAAATCTTAGTTCCCAAACTTCACTTTCGTACTACTTCTTCGCTTATAACTTCTCAGCCGAAAGTCTTACCACCTTGATTTTACTCTTCTGTTCTTACCCATGCATATGACATAAATTCTTATTATTTTGGTTTCGCTGCGTTCAAGTTGGCGAAAATAGTAAAGTTAAAAAGATAATGAAATAGTAGTTTTATGAAGAATGAAGAAAAATTAATCACTTTCATTTTTTCCTGTTACAAAGATTCGTTCAATAATTAATGATATTTTCTTTGCAATGGAAGTACTGTATTCTGAATTGTTTTCTTACCCATTTGTATTAAATTGTATTTGAAAATATTCGCCTGGATTTCGAGACTTCTGCACGTGGTCACATTATACCTCGCATTATACAACCCTTCTTTTGTCTACAATATTACCCTTAAAAGTCACTCAAGCATTAAGTTTACGACACAAGAAACATCAGCAAGTAATATCGATAATCGAAAGACCTCGCTGAAAATAGCTTGGATTTATAACACACGCGGGGGATATTTTTAGGAGATCCGAAATCTTTCTCTCGTTATCACTCGTAACCGAAATATTCTAGAACTTAATCGATCTTTATTATCACAGCGTCTGAATCAAAGTTTGGGGTAATGAAAGTGTTTCTCGGGTGGGGGTAACGAGGTCCTTTATGACCATAATTGTTTTTTGGAGTAACTTGAAACATAAAAGAGAGTAAAAGAATGGATGAATAAACTGAAAAAAAAAACAAAACAAAACATATGGTAATAGTAATGAATAGTAAGTAAAGAGTTAATGATATAATTGCAGTGTGTAATGATGGGACACTGATTTTTTTTTCTTAATGCGATATAAAAGGTTATAGGTTATGGTGATTTGTCACAGCAGCGTCAGGAATAATGATACCAAAAAGTATGACAACCACTTTCTCAATCTTCATTTTCACCTTTATCCACCCTTAATTCTTAAAGTTTATCTTTAGTACTATATTGCCTAGTATATTTCTGTCTGAATCTGACTTAAAACCTTTATTGCCCCACGGCGTTGATTTACGGAGATATATTACCAATAAATATTTCCTCGTTGTTATTTTATTATCTCATTATATCTTTTACATGTTACGCATAACGATGGTTCTGACAACCATTAAGGCCCTATGTCCCGCCCCCATGTAAGCTGCAGTAATTCATTGATGTTGTCGTGTTCATCCTTTCACTTATTCGTGCATCAATTTCCATGTGCGTTTACTCTGCTGAGAACGCTGGCTTGGAATACAATGTGTTCTTCTATATTAGTAGACATCGTATGAGGCATATAATGCACTGCTGTAAATTCCAAAGGAACCATGCATTTACTCAGCCAGATCATACAGAAGGAAGAATTTTTATTTATTATTATTTTATTGTAAACTAATGAAAATGTTCTTTAGAATATTATATGAGTATCAACATGGCTGGTGACATGTCAGTAGTGAGTATTAGTAATGGAAAATTATCAATATGTATTTCTGGTGTGAGCTCTAACTAAAATTTCCCCTCTGAACTTTATCTCCTGTAATATGACACCGCCTGAACTCTTCACCTTCTGAAATTTTCCTCCCGAACTTCATGTCTTCTACGTCTTCATACCCTAAAATTCTTTCCCTTTCCGTATTTTCTTCAGCACAAATTTCGAGACCACTTTGGTAATCTTACGTCGAAAAAAATTAGCTTCCTTTTTTCTGAATAGCATTTCGTCTGAATTCTCCTTACCGGTATTTTACGTGTTGACTTTCACTTTTGTAGTCGACGAAGATAGCAAAAGTATATTCGTTTATTCTCCAGGGTAAGAAAAAATGCTTTTATTATTACACTCTAATATTGAACGTTTTTTTCAACCTCCAATTGTTCATTCAGTTTGTTTACCTTTTTTCAGGTATTCCTTGTTATGTTTATCTTTAATAATGGCATATACTTTGACTCTTAAGTGTAAGTCTGCGTTATGCTGCTCTGCAATGTAATCATTTATGAGTATGCCGTTATGTAGCCTTTTTATTGCAATATTGCACCTAAAATAGAGTGGTATTCTGGTGGTGCAATGTGGACATGAGCAGAATACATAAAGAAAGGAATGAAAGAATGAGGAAGGCGGAGAAGGAAGATAGATGGAGAGGGAGTTGGAGTGGAAAAAAAACGAGAGAGAGGGAGAGGGAGAGAGAGAGAGAGAGAGAGAGAGAGAGAGAGAAGAAGATGTGTCAAGACTAAAAGACATTAATGCGTTAGTAAATAACACACAAGGAGCTAAGAATTTAAAAATTAAGTATTGCCTATGAAAATGTCAACACAAATGGACATCTATAATGTTAAAAAATACTGAACAATATTAATGATACATAATCTGTCCATCAGACGCTTACAGCAATTCTTACTTTTAAGGAATGATAAGCAGAATCATTTATCTAATTCCACCAAAGTGTGCAATAATAATAATATAAAATAAAGTCTGGTAAACAGAATACGTGCTTATATATGTATGTGTGTATGTTTAATCGTTTTTGAAGTACTGCAGATCACCATTGCTAAAGTATGTTAACCCATTACTCAATATTGCGATTATAATCAATAAAGCATTATCATGGAGAATCAGTTATCGACAGCGTGTGTTGAAAGCAACTTCGCATCATAATCCCGGGTTATTTCTGGGGGCCATGAATTACCCTTCTCGCAACAACGCCAACTGAGATAAACTGAACTTAATCGCATGTACTTTATCAGATCCCAAAATTTCCCTTAATTCTCTCTCTGCATCTTACTTCCATCCCTCAAGAACTTTATCCCAACTTCTTGAAAATCCTACTTCTTAATCCACTCTACAATTATTTCTTCCTCTTAACTTCACAACCGAAGTTTTGGCACCTGGACTTCACTTCTCTGGCCTTATTTAGATGCAAGACTTCACCTGTTTGATTGGTTTTGCCTTCCGTTGATTTACGGAAGGAAAGAAGACAAATGAACCTCCGTTTTTTCCTGGGGAAGAAAGTACTCGGGAAAGGTTAATGAAGACTGAATGTCTATAGGAATAACATTGTTACAAGGGAGAGAAGTATCATCAACCTGTCAAGTGCCAATTAACCTCGGCTAATAAAGGAGCATAGTACAGTGACAATAGCAACAGGAAAAAGAATGTGGAACTTTTCGATTTTTTCTCTTATTTGAAGTGCTCAGGGTTATTCTTTCCTGGTTGTATTTATTGTAAACATGCGGGTGTCTTGAGTATGCTTATCTATTGTTTATATAAGTTAAAACACACATGGAGAGATAGATAGATAGATAGAGAGAGAGAGAGAGAGAGAGAGAGAGAGAGAGAGAGAGAGAGAGAGAGAGGGCAAAAAATCCTAAACTTGTTGATTTATCGCTCAGGATTAATAACACGGCGGATGAAATATTAACCAGGAGTATCTGGAATCTTAAGACTGATGAAAAGAAAAAGATTCATCTCTCAACCACGCCATTTGAAATATTCCACCTGAAATTTATCGCCTGTGATATATATCGCCCTCTGAACTTTCTCAACCGAAATTTTACAGTACTTTTTTCCTCAGAAGTCCATATCACTCGCATCATATTTTCGTTAAATTCTATCCTTGAGTTCTATTTTTTTTTTCCACGTTTTTTTTTTTTTTTTTTTTGTGTGTTTTTTTCACCTACCATAGACTCACTTCCCAATCATCTTGAGATGTTTATTGATAGGCTTTTGAACGTTTTAAATATTTCACCATTTTAATCCTGCAAGTTTTTCGCCGCTTATAAACCTTAGCTGTTGACGCCACTGGTAATTTTAAGTAAAAAAATCAATCACTTTCACCTATTATCATTCTGGTACTTTGCACCTTATAGTTGCGATAAATGACCTCTGAAATAGGGAAAGTTAAACAAAAAGAGAACACAAGGGAGCATACGCTGTCCTCCTCCTCCTCAACTCTCCATCTCTATCTTCTGTTTGCATATAATTTTTTTTATTCCGCACTTCGTATTTCTCCGTGTTTCTCTATCTTCCTGTCTTCTCTATGTCCTATTTTCAGTAATGCTGTGCTAGTTATACTGCGAAGAGACAATCGAAACTACGTGATTTAAGTCTAAAACGAAGAAAGAAAAAAGCATTCATAATTTACTAGAACAGCGATGGAGATAGATAAATAGAGAGAATGATAATGGTAATGATTTTATGCATCAATACATGCTTGGTGATGTTGTGCATGTTGCTCTTCACTCAGGAACACTCAAGCACGATACAAAGCTTAATAGATACTTTAGAATAGCTAATCATATACCGGCATCAAATAATAATAATAATAATAATAATAATAATGATAATGATAATAATAATAATAATAATAGCTGGCCTCTAAGGCACACACTTTTTTCTGGGTGCTCTGAAATATCCCTCTTGCTAAACCACCTTTAGCTACTATATTAAATCCCTATCTGAACTTTCTACCCAATAATATTCTAGGCTCCACTACCCTTTAGTCTTTTAAGCTTTGACTTTTCCTCTTTTCTTTAATTCTCTAACAGTAATTACTAAACTTTATCTATGGAATCCTGCTAATTAACACCTGAATTCTACTCCTCGGGCATTAACTTTTTTTCTCTCTCTCTCTTTTAATTTTCTGCATGTACGGAAAGTGAAAAAATAAACGATCTTCCACCTCCATTTTTATTTTCGTTTTCGAGTTAGATTTTTGGCAATACTGTTTGTTTACTTTACTGCGTTTATTTGTTATTTGAAATTTTTAGAATACGTGCGTGATTAATCTGTACAATGTTTTGACAATGCTTCACTTAAAAGTAGAAATATGATTGAGATAAAATACACGTACTTCAGAGAGAGAGAGAGAGAGAGAGAGAGAGAGAGAGAGAGAGAGAGAGAGAGAGAGAGAGAGAGAGAGAGAGAGAGATTTATTGATTTAATAATCAATTAAATAATATAAATAAATAAAAGAAAGAAATAAGAGAGAGGCAAGGAGGAAGAGGAACCAAAACCGAAGCCCTTATTTACTCAACCATACCATATGCTAACTCCTGGAGAGAAGCAAAACCGTGTTGCAAATATACATTGCAATTATATCAAGAACGTTAATTAACTGTAAGTGAGAGTAACTGTTGCAGGCGCGGCAGTTTGTTATCCAGCAGTCTTTTGTGTATCCATTCGTCTTCAACTTGAATCTTCCTTTACAGAGCGTTGCTTTTATACCCTCCTTTGTGTCTGTTTGTTATCCCTTGGTTCTTAACAGTTTCGTATATTCTGTCTGCGTGTGTGTGTGTGTGTGTGTGTGTGTGTGTGTGTGTGTGTGTGTGTGTGTGTGTGTGTGTGTGTGTGTGTGTGTGTGTGTGTACGAAACTGTCGGTTTACATATTTATTTTTTTTTTTTTTACCATGGCTGAGAAAATCCTACTAAGCAGTATCTGTAATCGAAAACCATCCTTTAAACAAAAGCTCTTTCTGAGAATCCTGAATTATCCCTCTTCCAGTCCCGGAAGCTAATCCACCTGAATTCTATCGATTGTGCTACATCACTGAATTTTTTTTATATTTTTTTCTTTTAGCTTTTGAATATTTCCTTCTGAATTTCACATATTTTACATTAAATTACATTAGTTTAATTTTTTTTCTCTCTCTCTTTCGCTCTCCCAACTTTACAATACTTACCTTTAAAACTTCTTTAATAATATTATTTTCATATCTTCGTGTTGGCTATCGAGTTTTACTCCTCGAACCTTACTTAGTTACGATATAGATTCTGCCAAAAAAAGAGAATATGGTAAAATTAATCGTATTTTTATTACAGTAGAAGAAAAGAAGAAAGTATCACATTTTCGTTAATACTTTCTTGTACCGCTTAACTCGTTCTCTATAATACTGTGTACTGATTCATGCTTAAGTAAACATACAGAGTAATATCTTGGAGCGACCAAGTCCTCCACCCCATTCACTCTCTGTTTACCTTTCTCCTCTGTAATACTCTACATGTGTAATTAACCGTCTGTCGGACTGTGTTAGCTTAGTCAGTCAGGTCTTATAAAGACTAAGATAAATCAATACGTTATTTGTTTAGCAGAGAATATGGTATAAATCTTTACGTATTTATTTTCGTAAACAAGAGTAAAATACGTGATGATAATTCATGTACAACTACTGTATGCATGATTATGACCTAGCTAAAATATAATGCGTTATGTCTTCTTTTAATCATATCTTTATTTTCCAATTATTCGTTCAATGTTGATTCTCAATCATATCATTTCTGCTTACATATGTTTATAAAGATTTTTTGACTTTTGTTTACATGTGTACTGTATAAATGTCTATTATGTTTAAATGAGAGCACAAGAGAACCTTGTCATTTTCTCCGCAGATCGATATTACTTAAACCTGTTGATCCACCCCTCTGCATTATGGCCATAGCTGATGAAATACGGTTATCCGGTAAAGGTAATCGAAAGCCAGCGTAAAAAATAGCTCGGCTTCATGACACGCTGCTATTTCTGAGCGTTCTGAATTATCCCTCTCGCTAGTTGAAATATTCCGCCTGAAGTTTATCGCCCGTGCTAAATCACCGGCTGTAGTTACCCTCTTGAATTTTAAAGCGTCTGAACTTATCCTCCTAAATTTCTTCCCCTTTTACGTCCGGCTTCCCTTAAATTTAATCTACCTGAACGTTTTTCCCCTCGTCTCGGAAAGATTTCATATTGGAAGCCTTACCTCCTAAACTTTTTTTTTTTTTTTTTTTTCTATTATCTTCTTAATATCTACCTTGTTTGGAGTCTTCCTACCTGAGTTTCAATCCTTGTACAGTACTTGTGTCTTTTGAACCGTCTGGTACCATGGCAATAAGACCATATAAATGACGGTTTACGTTAATGGATGAGAACAGTAAAATAAATTAGATTGCAACCGTATAACACCATAACTCGTATTAGGTACGTTATAACTGATCTAATTGTGTTACAGGTATCATGTAGTAGAACATGAAGAGGTATTGGGAAATACTATTAGCCATCAGATATATTTATTGTTTAATCACAGGGAAAAGATACCAACTATTAGCTATTTTTGTTGTTTGTTCATGCATTTTCTTGTTCATCGTTATCCATATTCATTTTACTTTCGTATATAGAGGTATGTATTTATGTGCTTATGTGCGTGCGTCTCTTTTCCGTTTCCATGACACAAGACCACGGTTAAGCCCTGGTACTCTCTCTGCAGATCTTCATTACTTAAAGAAACTGATATGGTACTCATGGTTATGCCCGATGAATTGTGAGAGGGGGTGGGGGTGGGGATGGGGTTATGAATAACCGAAATCCTGCCTTGAAAAAAAAAAAAAAAAATCGGTTTTATGACATGAAGCTATTTCCGAGAGATTTAAGTCCCCCTCTCGGTGCCGCAAACGCTAAAGTATTCTTCCGCCTGAACTTTATTGGCTGCGCTAAATCTCTGCCTCCAATTTCCTTCCTTGTATTTTCCTGCTTTTCGTGTTTTATTCATGGACATTTTTTTTCATTTTCACTTCCTCCGTATTTCTGTTATTTTTGTTAATGTTAAATTGGAATATAAGTTTTAGTTTCAGATTAACAATGTTCAAGATTGAACTTATACGATCATTTTTCTCAAGGATGAAGAAAATAGTACAACTTCGTTGCTAAATTATTTATATTAATGCTCAACGATTCATGTAAAATCGGGGGTCTACAATAACATCCTATGACCTCCATCTACAGAACCTGTCTATTGACCTATTTGTCTACTTGCCTATCCCTGCTCTAACTTATTACTTGTCTGAGTCTGACTGGTTATCTTTCAGTATACTCTCTTGTCGCAACCATAACCATGTAAATGCACTTATAATTGTGCAAATGTGAACGTGTTTTGTCATTTTTTCTGCTGATATTCCTTAAACAGGATCTTCCACTTAGCACATTAACCATGATCGATAAGAAAAAAAAAAAAAAGTGGTTGAGTATTATTAACCGAAAATCAGCGTTCAAAATAACCTGGCTTCAAGACTAGCAGCAATTACAGAAAACTCTGATGCTAAATTGCCACCTGGAATTTCCTTTATGAATCTTTCCTCCCAAACTCGTTACTTTTCTATGCCTTACATTACATTCAGTTCACTGGAATTCTAATTTCCCCTTATTTTAACCTGATTCTGTTTGTATTTTTTTTTTTTTTTTTTTTTTATCTCGCCTAACTTCCTAGTCAGTGGTATCATCTTTGGTACGGAAGTAGGGAAGAAAATAGTAATCACAAATTCGCTATATTCTCTGTATGTTCTCTTAACATGATCAGCAATATATCGTTCATTAATGCCTTAATAAATGATGTAATACATATTGAGCTATATTCTGTGCCTCTTCCCACTCCATTATTTTTTTGCATTTGTTGTACTGCACTACACATGTATGTCTCTTTGTCTTCCTGTTTGTTAGCATAGCGTGTAAAATTATAGAAATACCACAACACGTGCGTCCATGAAAGATGTATGAGAGGCAGAGTACTTGTACTAATAAGATATACGATCGTATTGTTGCATTTCAATGATAAATGATGTTAAGTATTGGATATAATCTTTATTCATTTGCTTTTCCCCATAACCCCTTTAGTCTGTTAATTCTCTTCCAATTCCACCTTAGTTATGTGTCTAAGTGTAGATAAGAATGTGTCGGTGTAATTGAGTACGTGCAAACATTGTCACTTTCTCTGTTGACCAATATTAATCAGAAATGTTAATCTCTCCTTCCGGATTATGGCCGTAGGTGATGAAATGTTGGCAGGCTAGTACCGGTAACCGAAAGCATTAGAAATAACTTGGTTTCACGTCATACAACAATTTCTGCGAGCTCTTGAGTTATCCCTCTCGCTGTCACGGCAGCTGAAATATTCCAACTAAACTTTACAGCCAGTTCCAAATCACCGTCTGAACTTTCCTGCCTTAAAATCCACTCTTTCTACCCTCTATTTTCCTTAAATTCCCTCTCATTTATTACTATCTTTACCCCCTTGTTTTTATCCCTCCTTTTCCCCCCAATCTTAATTTCCAGATTTCGCCCTGGAAACCGTAGCTCTTAAACTTCACTTTCATATTATCTTCTCTTACAACCTCTCACCCGAAGACCTGGGACGTGAATTTTACACCTTGGGCTTTACTTATGGAAAGACGTAACCTTTTATTCCTTTTACTTGAGTGCGTTGATTTGCAGGGGAAGAAACTCGGTGTGAAAAATAGCGTCCTTATCACAGTAGATGGGAATCTGAAGGAAATAGCATTTTCTTTTTTTTCTCTTCTCTTCTGCTGATAATCTCTCTCGCTCTCTCTCTCGCTCTCTCTCACACACACGCTTTTCACTCTGTCTATCTCGCTGTGTCTTTCATTCTCTTTTTCTCTCATTCTCTCTTCCCTTCTCCCTCCCACTTTCTTTGTGTTTAACTATATATATATATATATATATATATAATATATATATATATATATATATATATATATGTGGTGTATGTAAACGTTTCTCGCAATGCGTGCTTGCAATGTGTGTGTGTGTGTGTGTGTGTGTGTGTGTGTGTGTGTGTGTGTGTGTGTGTGTGTGTGCGCGCAAGCATGTGGTTTTATCATTTATGCTTGCGTTCCATTGCATGTGACTAGGTTTGCACAGTCTTTCTGCATATGCACTTCAACGGAAATACTGCATATCAGTTAAAGGCGTTAGGTACATGGATAGAAAGATACTGCATATATACAAACGCGCGCGCGCACACACATAAATATGTATACAATACAAATATGTGTCGTTTATATGTGCGCGTGCGTGTTCATGCATATGTTCATAGAGGAATAGTTGACCCCGTCAGTATATATAAAATATCTTTACTTACTCAGCCAGATCCTATCAAGACTGCATAGCGACCTACTATTGGCAAGATTAAACTTGTATATATATATATATATATATATATATATAGTATATATATATATATATATATATATATATATTATATATATATATATATATATATATATATATATATATATATATATATATATATATATATATATATATATATATATATATATATATATATATATATATATATATATATATATATATATATATATATATATATATATATATATATATATGGATTTGCAATGAAAATAATAATTCTACAAAAGATAAGTAATACCTAACACTTATTGCCAAAATGATTATATGTGTTACAAAATTTATCATTGGGAATAGGAATGGCCATTAGTAATAATACATAACATCTATCCGTGTGTATATTGCATGATATACTAGTATGTACGCGTGTCGCGAGCGCAGGTTACCTTTTATCTTGTAAATTGACGTTTACTGATCAGATTTTTACCAAGGCTGGCGGAGTGTTTCCAAGCAGTAAGGGTAATCCTTAGACAGGATTAGAATTACCTTTATTGTTCTGGAAACTGTGAATTATCCCTTTAGTTGCAACTAGACTGATATATTTCGGTTGAGTTTCATCACGTTATTTATTGCCGTCTGGACTTTTCTTTTGAATTTTCTTCTAAATATTTTTTTAAACATCTTACCCTTTAAGTAATCTCTTTTGTTTTTTGTTTTTCTAGTTATACTTTCCACATTTCGCCTTGGAAACCCTACCTCTTAAACTTCACACTTACATCTTTTCTTATAACTTCTCGGACCTTCCTTAGATGTAATTTCTTTTATGAAAACTTCTCTCCAATCTTTAACAGAAGTATAGAAGAAACAGTAACATTGCAGTAGTAGTTCAGTATCAATATATTAAGAACTATTTTGTGATTTTCTTGATTTTTTCTCCACGGAGAGTTTCTTGCTTAATAAATCATGATACTTTTTCTTATCTGCTAAAAGTTATGATGGAGATAATCAGTGGTCTTGCGTTTTCATTTGTTCAATCATTCACTCATGTGTTTGTGCTTGTGCTTATCCTTATTAAAGGCATTTCCTTGGATTTAATGTGTGTGATGCTGAATACTTTATGAGTGATGGATTATGCAAAGACTTTCTGCAGCTTTGGACCTTAAAGATCCATAATTTGTTGGGAATGCGATGTACGGAAAGAAAAAAAAATGATAGCAATTCTAAAAATAACAATGACGGTAAAATGACAATGATGATAATGCTACTCACAATAAAGATACGATAAAAAGAAGCTTTAAGAAGGCTGCGAGAGAGGTGTGTGTTTGTTTGTGGACTGATATAAGGCACAAACATAATTTGTTTATACATACGCTTATCCTGTCATGAATTGTAATAATGTTATATATAGTTATGTCCTTCCCCACTTCCTATAAAATAATAAATATAAATAAGGAATATATATATATATATATATATATATATATATATATATATATATATATATATATATATATATATTCACAACAAATCTCAAAAGCTGTATTTTTTTTGCAAAAATTTATGAAAAAAAAACATCGAGCATTTGCGATTTGTACGACGCGACACAATCCCATCCACTATATATCAATGTAAGTGTTCAGAGCATCTACGTGTTTTTCACTTTTAAACACTAGAAAAAAGGTAAAAATTCGTGACGTTACGTAGGAAAAAAATGTAGATGTACTGTACATTCTACATAGGAGTGTAACATGCATTTATTTTATTGATACAATGGTATATCATATGCCACTATTGACTATCTTAATACATACATACATACATATATATATATAATATTTTTTTCTTAGAACACGGCATGCTCTGGGTGAAGCACATATAAAATAGTAACTTATTTTAGATTTTCCAACTCACTTCCGAATAACGCTTAAAAAAAAGAAGAAGAAAAAAAAAAAGAAAAACTGAAAATGGCGGATCCTCGTATTAGCAAAATGATTAATTTCATCATCTTGAAGTGATTTTTTTCTTGGGGAAAATTAATATTTTTTCGCTACAAGATCAAATAGATCATTAAAATCTCTAGTCATAGTGACCATCTACTATAGGCAAAAAGCGCTACATAATGTTACATGTCTGACTTAACATTTGCCAGACTGTTTGCCCCTTTGTCTATATGGTATTTAGACAAGGAAGTTCAGCCATGGCATTTTACCGCTAGTTCTTCCATCTTGAGTTTTATGGTTATGCATTGAGCTTCTGCATTGAGATAAGATGTTTGTGTGCTCGTGTATATGCATGTCTGTCCTTGTGCGTCGACATTGCCTTGACATGGAGATCTGTCAATAAGCAGTATTTACACGAGATGTCAATAAGGAGCATCGGTAATGAAACCTAGCACTGAAAATAACTTTGCAGTATCTCGAAAGTTCTTGTCCCTATTGTTACGATGAAATATTTCGTCTGAATTCCATGGCGGGTACTTTACCTCACAGTTTTCTCCTTTCTGAACTTTTCAAAACTCCACACCTTTTCTCTCTTACTTCCGCAAATCCGTTTGATTATTTTCCCTTTTCCAGGCATGGTTTATAAACAAACCTTTTATTCAACTTGGTAAATTAATTTTACTGGGAGTATAAGACAACCTGATTTTTTCTTCTTTGCTTCATTCCTTTGGTTAATGGAAGGAAGTGTGTTACAGTCAAAACATATAGAAAAAAGGAGAGGGAACAATAATGAAGTAGATATAATTGCTATTATAGTGACATTTCCTCGTTTTTTTCTTTTCTTCATAAAGATGCATAAAGGGACGGAGGGAGTGGGAGCAAGGGGTTATGCACAGAGCAGTATTTAATACTAATTACAAAATCACTTTCTTTAGCCTCCAGATATATCGGAATTCCAATGAGTGACATGTAAATACTTCAGCGCCTGATGAAACAAAACAGTAAATACACAATATTAATTACTAAATAATGCACTGTCCTGTAAAATAAGAATTGCTGCATAACCGAACTGCTTCACAAATCGATGATGCATTAAGAAACCTTTGCCATAATGAACTTCAGTGTGCTTGCATATGAGTACGTGCAAACATTGTCACTTTCTCTGTTGACCAATATTAATCAGAAATGTTAATCTCTCCTTCCGGATTATGGCCGTAGGTGATGAAATGTTGGCAGGCTAGTACCGTTAACCGACAGCATTAGAAATAACTTGGTTTCACGTCATGCAAACAATTTCTGCGAGCTTTGAATTAGCCCTCTCGCTGTC
>NW_020871785.1:454474-461974 GCF_003789085.1 Penaeus vannamei
TCCCTTCCCCTGACCACCACTTCTCCCTCCTCCTCTCCTCTCTTGCCCACTCCCTACTCCTCTCATCACCTCCTCGCCCCTCAAATCCTCCCTCCTTCCCCTCCCTTCTTCCTCCTCCCTCCATCCCTCCCTCCTCTTCCCTCCACTCCCTCTCCTCCTCCTTCCTCTCCGTCCATCTCCTCCTCCTCTTCCCTCACTCATCCTCCCTCCTCCTCCTCCTCCTCCTCTTGCCTTTCTCTTCTCTCCGTCTCAGAAGATAATGAGCTTAGGAGACAAAGCTCCCTCTGATGTACTGTGGATGAAGTGTGGTTCGTATTCCGCCAGGGAGGGTTAATTTTCCGGGGCCAACCACGATAGCTTTCATGAATTGCTTAATAGTGGAAGAACAAAAATACAATGACGCTTAAAATCGTCGATTATTCTGGTGATATTTGTGTTTTAAATTAGTTAAATAATATATGTATATGTGTTTTAATTAGATTAGTTTGGGTATGTTACTGTGGTATATTTTTAATTAGTTGATGGGGTGATGTTACTGTGGTATGTGTGTGTTTTAATTAGATGGATGTTGGGTGATGTTATGTGGTAGTGTTTTATTGATGTAAATGGTTGGGTGTGTTACTGTGGTATATGTGTTTTAATTAGATGTGTTAGTTGGGGTATGTTATGTGGTATATGTGTTTTTAATTAGATGATAGTTGGGATGATGTTACTGTGGTATGTGTTTTTTCAATTAGATATGATAGTTGGGGTGATGTTACGTGGTTATATGTGCTTTTAATTAGATGTGATAGTTGGGGTGATGTTACTGTGGTATTTTTTAATTAGATGTGATAGTTGGGGTGATGTTACTGTGGTATGTGTTTTTTAATTAGATATAATAGTTGGGGTGATGTTACTGTAGGTGGTGTAGGATGTGAGGTGTCAGTGGTGGGGAATTTGATGATGATGTGGGAGTGAGATGAGTTATTGGGGTAATAGGGGATGATTGATGTGTGTGTGTGTGTGTGTGTGTGTGTGTGTGTGTGTGTGTGTGTGTGTGTGTGTGTGTGTGTGTGTGTGTGTGTGTGTGTGTGTGTGTGTGTGTTGTGTGTGTTGTGTGTGTGTGTGTGTGTGTGTGTGTGGATGTGTGGATGTGTGGATGTGTGTGTGTGTGTGTGTGTGTGTGTGTGTAAGAGCCGAGTGATAAGCCCAACAAGAACATGGAGATAGCGAGCTTAGGTTCAATAGACAACCAAGATGTCTTGACTCCTTTACTGAATAGATGTACGTGTGCGGCTGCTCCCTGCTTTAAATAATCTATCATCACACTATACATCATGATAAACCTATAGTTTCTGATCACCGAGTCTGCTGCACTTTCATCACCAATGCAAGACTGCTGCTCGGCACGACACACACACACACACCAACACACACACACACAACACACACATACACGCACACACAACACCACGCACGCACGCACACGCACACACAAACACACACACACACACACACGCACACACGACAACACACACGCACACACACACACACACACACACACACACACACACACACACACAACACAGCACACACACACGCATACGACACGCACGGACACACACACAATACACCACACACACACGCACACGCACACGCACCACACACACAAACACACACACATACACACACACACACACACAACACACACACACACCACACAACACACATACACACAACACACACACACACACACACAACAACACACACACACACATACATACACACACAACCAACACACACACACACCACACACATACATATATGATAGATAGAAAGATATAAACATTTCTATTTTTATACACCAGCGCTACATAAAATATGATATTGGAACAATTCTGTACAAGCCATCAGTTATCTTGAAATTTAGGGCCGAGTTTTGAGTGCGAAAAGACATGGCAATTGCACTTTCTATATAGCGAAAATATTCGCATAGTAACTCGTGCAATCTATCGATGTACGCTGGGACTTTTCATCAGCCTGGGTACACAGCGTTGAAAAATGTTAAAAAAAAAAAAAAAAAAAAAAAAAAAAAAATGATAGCATTGATATAACTTCACGTTTTACACTTAAATCTTTACACTATGTATAAATCGGATTCTAAGAGT
Organism: Penaeus vannamei; assembly: GCF_003789085.1. Classification (NCBI taxonomy): domain Eukaryota; kingdom Metazoa; phylum Arthropoda; class Malacostraca; order Decapoda; family Penaeidae; genus Penaeus; species Penaeus vannamei. The sequence goes on from NW_020871785.1 coordinate 456,625, forward strand.
TAGGGACACGTGGAAATAATAACAAAATGTTTATACTGTCTTCCTGTTACTATTTCCGTTATGTTGACCAAAATCATTATTGCTAATGTGTTTTTTATTTCCTTTACCAATACTGTTACTACCATTAATATTCCCATTACTGTAATGATAGTCAGTGGCCACTGTTGCAGCCACTATAATAATATTGCTATCAACACAGGGAATGTTAAGTAATGCTAATCAGATAAGTTTCAGAAAATGAAATAAATTGATTAATGAAGTCCTGTTACATTCAGAATATGAAATAAATTGATTAATTAAACACAGCACATACAGAATAAAACAAGATTAGCCCATGCAAGTAACTCACTAAATTTTCTCTTGATTAAAAATGAATAAATAGATCCTGTAGATGGCAAAGCAGATGGATAAATAAGCAGATGAATAATTCGAAAGACAGAAAAAAAGAAAAAGACTGATAAATAAACAAATAAAAAAACGAATAGAAGAATAACAGATAATAAAGAGAGAAATTCGATAGCTCTCCCCAAAAGAAAAAGACAAACAAAAAAACAAAAACAACGAATAGAAAACTGAATCAAAAATAAAGAGAGAGAGAAATTCGATAACCTTCCCCCCAAAAAAGAAACAAAAAATAAATAAAAAGAAAAGAAAAGAAAAAGACTGATAAACAAATAAAAACAACGAACAGAAAACTGAATCGAGAATAAAGAGCGAGAGAGAAATTCGATAACCTCCCCCCCAAAAAAAAAAAAAGAAAAAAAAAGAGAGAGATTCGATAACCCTTCCCCACCCCCACCCAAAAAAAAAAAAAAAGAAAAAAGAAAGAGAGAGATTCGATAACCCTTCCCACCCCCCCACCCCCAAAAAAAAAAAAGAAGAAAAAGACTGATAAATAAACAAACAAAAACAACGAACAGAAAACTTAACCGAAAATAAAGAGCGAGAGAGAGAGAGAGAGATTCGATAACCCTTCCCCACCCCATCCCCCCCCCCAAAAAAAAGAAGAAAAAGACTGATAAATAAACAAAAACAACGAACAAAAACTGAATCGAGAATAAGAGCGAGAGAGAGAGAGATTCGATAACCTTCCCCATAAAAGAAACAAAATAAATAAAAGAAAAGAAAGAAAAAGACTGATAAACAAATAAAAACGAACAGAAAACTTAACCGAAAATAAACAGCGAGAGAGAGAGATTCGATAACCTCCCCACCCCCCCAAAAAAAAAAAAGAAAAGAAAAGAAGAGAGAGGAAATTCGATAACCCTCCCCACCCCCCCCCAAAAAAAAAAAAGAAAGAAAAGAAGAGAGAGAAATTCGATAACCTCCACACCCCCCCCCAAAAAAAAAAAAGAAAGAAAGAAGAGAGAGAAATTCGATAACCTCCCACCCCCCCCCCAAAAAAAAAAAAAAGAAAAGAAGAGAGAGAAATTCGATAACTCCACACCCCCCAAAAAAAAAAAGAAAAAGAAAAAGAAAAGAAAGAGAGAGATTCGATAACCCTTCCCACCCCATCCCCCCCAAAAAAAAAGAAGAAAAAGACTGATAAATAAACAAAAACAACGAACAGAAAACTGAATCGAGAATAAAGAGCGAGAGAGAGAGATTCGATAACCCTTCCCCCCATAAAAGAAACAAAAAATAGATAAAAAGAAAAGAAAAGAAAAAGACTGATAAACAAATAAAAACGAACAGATAACTGAATCGAGAACAAACAGCGAGAGAGAGAGAGATTCGATAACCCTCAAAAAAAGAAAAGAAAAAAGAAAAAGAAAAGAAAGAAAAAGACATAAAAAATAAAAAACAACGAATAGAAAACTGAATCGAGAATAAAGAGCGAGAGAGATTCGATAACCTTCCCCCCAAAAAAAAGAATAAATAAATAAAAAGAAAAGAAAAGATAACCTCCCCCCCGCAAAAAAGAAGAAAAAGACATAAATAAACAAACAAAAACAACGAACAGAGAGAGAGAGAGAGATTCGATAACCCTTCCCCATCTCCATCCCATTCCAACTTACCGACCCACTCCAGCTGTGCAAAGACCACCTGCCGACCGAGGACCGTTCTTAAGACAGACAGAAATTGCACTCGAAGCTCCACCTCAATCCCAGCTGGCCTTAGCATCGGTTTCCAGTGTAATCTACTTGGAATTGGTCTCCGTATGCATGACCTTATTTGGGCGAGGCGCGTATCTCATGCAAATGGCCGCCGGGGATATTTCAATCGTATTTAGAATCTCCGTTATTTTGGCGTCCTTGGGGAAGAGAGGCGGGGAGGAAGAGGGGAGAAAAGGGGGGAGAGAGAGGGGAGGGAAGAGGAGAGAGAGAGAAGGGGGGGAGGGAAGAGGAGAGATAGAGAGGGGGAGAAAGGGAGAGAGAGAGGAGGGAAAGAGAGAGAGAGAAGGGGAGGGAGGGAAGAGGAGAGAGAGAGAGAGGGGAGAAAGGGAGAGAAGAGAGAGAGGGAAAGAGAGAGGAGAGAAGGGGGGAGGGAGGGAAGAGGAGAGAGAGAGGGGGGGGAGGAGAGGGAGGGAGAGAGAGAGAGAGAGAGAGAGAGAGAGAGAGAGAGAGAGAGAGAGAGAGAGAGAGAGGAGAGAGAGAGAGAGAGAAGAGAGAGAGAGAGAGAGGAGAAAGGGAGAAAGAGAGAGAGAGAGAGAGAGAGAGAGAAGAGAGAGAGAGAGAGAGAGAGAGAGAGAGAGAGAGAGAGAGAGAGAGAGAGAGAGAGAGAGAGAGAGAGAGAGAGAGAGAGAGAGAGAGAGAAAGAAAGAAAGAAAGAGAGAAAGAAAGAAAGAAAAAGAGATGAAGAGAGAGAGTGTGCGTATCTATATACGAGAGAGAGAATGTATGTGTGTGCATAAACACAGAGAAATAGCGAAAGATCACAAAAAAAAGGAAAAAAAATACAAAAAAACTCTCTCAAGGGAAATATACCCAGAACATATTTACTCCAGTCTCTTCTAAACTCATTCCCCAACTTCTGCAAAAGGGAAAAGACGAAAGTAACACCACACAAAGCAGTGCAAAAATCAGGCTTCTGTGCAATCTTCGACAACAACACCAGCCGGAGAACAACAGTCTTAAGGTATACAGTGGTGTGTCTTCTGTGGAATGCAGTTTCGTACACACTGGTGCGATTTCGGAGTCTTCTTCTCTTGGCTGTTTGTCTGTTTGTTTGTCTGTCTCTCTGCCTGTCTGTCTGTTTTTTTCTCTCTTTTTATTACACACACACACACACACACACACACACACACACACACACACACACACAACACACACACACACACACACACACACACACACACACAACACACACACAACACATATATATATATATATATATATATATATATATATATATATATATATATATATATATAAATGTACAAATATAAATACATGTATATAATGCTTTCTCTTTCTCTCTCCGTCTGTGTTGCTCTCTCTCTCCCTCTCACTCTTATTCACATACACACACACACTCACACACGTACACACTCTCGCACTCTCTCTCTCTCACACACACACACGCACACACAACCCCCCGCCCTCCCCACACACACACAACCCCTCACACCACACACCACAACACACTCACACACACACACACACACACAATCCCCCCCACACACACCCCCTCTCCACCACACACAACCCCCCCCACACACACACACCTCGCTCACTTCCACCACACACACAACCTCCCCCCCACACGCACCCACACACTCGCCCACACCACCACACACACAACCCCTCCCCCCACACACACATCACACCCCCCAACCACACACACACAACCTCCCTCCACACACAATCCCACCCCCCACACACCAAACGCCCCCCCCCTCACAACACACACACACACACACCCACTCGCCCACTCCACACCAACACACACAACCCCCCACACACACACAACTCGCACACACACAACACCCCCACACCCACACACACTCCACACACCCCCACAGCTCCCCCTCCCCACACCACACACACTCGCACACACCAACACACAACCCCCCCCCCACACACACACACACTCACCCACCTCACCACACACACACAACACACCACAACACACACCACCCCACTCCACCACACACACACACACACACACACACAACCCCCCCCTCCCATACACAACACACACACACACACCACACGCAGGGCGCATTACGAAAAGGACAAGTCCATCATTCCAATCCTGAACAACAGTTTCACAGGCTTTCAATCCTCGTCCATTGCCTCCGGAAGGTCTCTTATTAACGAGGCAGGATCAGACGACGAGGGGGGAGGGAGGGGGGGAGGGGGAGAGGGAGAGGGGTGGGAGGTGAGGGGAGGGGAGGGAGAGGGGGTTAGGGGAGGAGGGGAGGGGAGGGAGGGGAGGGTGGGGAGGAAGCTGTGTTGACGAGGGGAGCGGGAAGGAGGGGGGCGGGCGGGAAGGAGAAAAGTTCGAGAGAGAGAGAAGAGAGAAGAGAGAGAGAGGGAGAGAGGAGAGAGAGAGAGAGAGAGAGAGAGGAGAGAGAAGAGAGAGCGAGAGAGAGAGAGAGGAGAAGAGAGAGAGAGAGAGAGAGAAAGAGAGGAGAGAGAGGAGAGGAAATGAGAGAGGAGAGAGAAAAGAGAGAGACAGAGAATAGAGACAAGACAGAGGAGAGAGAAAGAGAGAGAACAGAGAGACAGAGACAAAGACAGACAGAACACACACACACAGAGAGAGAGAGAGAGAGAGAGAAGAGAGAGAGAGAGAAGAGAGAGAGAAAGATAGAAAGATCGAGAGAGACAAAGACAGAGAGAGAGAGAGAGAGAGCGTGCGACCGAGAGAGAGAGAGAGAGAGAGAGAGAGATAAGCGAGAATGATGGCCTAGGGTGGATGTTGTTGATCGTGAATGATGTATGAGCCAATCACATCACCTCACGAGACACGCGCTATCTTTTCAACACGTTAGACACAAAGGAGGAGAAAGATTAGGTGATTAAGTGCGTCTTGTGAATTCATATTCGTGTGAACTGAATATCCGTAGATAAGTATACATGTATACATATATAAGAAGTAAACGAATGTGTATAAATGTGTGTGTGTGTGTGTGTGTGTGTGTGTGTATATATGTATATTATATATATATATATATATATATATATATATATATATATTATATATATATATATATACATGCATATATATATGTATATACATATTATATATATATATATATGCCAATATTCGTGAATTATATAATATATTGCCCTATGTGGATGGGTCATGTCTTCACACAACCGTGACATGTGTTTTGCTAGCAAGTGTCTGGATTACAAGGTTTCATAAGCCTCCTATAGGCTGCTCGATATAGAAGATATTG
>NW_020871785.1:469474-474474 GCF_003789085.1 Penaeus vannamei
CCGCAGTGGATTCTCAACAGCCCACATCCAACCCAAATAAGAGAGAAAATCAATAGATAAAAGAAATCTCTGTGTATGGCATTCGCTGATTACGAAAAGGCACTAGATAGACCATCTCCATATGAAAAAAGAAAGAAAGAAAGAAAGAAAAAATGGCAATTAAAAAAGAAAGTGTTAGGGAAGGTGACACCATCTCACAAGACTCACACAAACACACACACACAAACACACACCAAACACACACACACCACACACACCACACACACCAACACACACGTACGTATATACTCCATATAGGCAATAACATAGAAAAACAAACAGACAAACACCTGAATCACACGCAAGGCCCTCCTCGTAGATACAATGATCTCCTCCTACCCCCACCCACTCCCACCCACACCACCCCACCCCCCCCCCCCCCACGCTGACGGATCGCAGCAAATATTGACGGTCGAATCGCCGGGAATGAGAAGAGAAGCGTCGCTGTTTGCCGGAGCGAGAACGTGTGGTTCCTCGTCGGCCTTTGCCTCTGGTATCACGTCGACACCCAGAACACGGTGTTTGTTCCGTTGGAGTTCGTGATTGCTCTCTCGGGTTTATTGGCCAGCGGGCGTGCAGGTTGTGAGGGGCAATTTGTAGGTTGATTAGCGTGGCTTATTTACTGCTCTGCTAAATTACTACGTGAAGTTTTAGGGCGAGTGGTGTCTGCTAAATTACTATGTGAAGTTAAGGGCGAGTGGTGCTTGCTAAATTACTACGTGAAGTTTAGGGCGAGTGGTGCCTGCTAAATTACTACGTGAAGTTTAGGGCGAGTGGTCTGCTAAATTACTACGTGAAGTTTAGGGCGAGTGGTGTCTGCTAAATTACTATGCTAAATTACTACGTGAAATTTAGGGCGAGTGGTGTCTGCTAAATTACTACGTGAAGTTTAGGGCGAGTGGTGTCTGCTAAATTACTAAGTGAAGTTTAGGGCGAGTGGTGTCTGCTAAATTACTACGTGAAGGGCGAGTGGTCTGCTAAATTACTACGTTGTCTGCTAAATTACTAAAGTTTAAGGCGAGTGGTGTCTGCTAAATTGCTGTGAAGTTTAGGGCGAGTGGTGTCTGCTAAGTTAATACGTGAAGTTTACGGCGAGTGGGAACTTCGAGGGGAACTTTGGAGGTCCGGAGGTGGGGAGGTAAGTGTGTATTTCCGCACGTGTTCTGGTCTTTGTTAACGAATTAAACTTTTATTTTTTATTTATTATTTTTTTTTTTAACGAGAGAGCCTTTCGGTTCGGTTTTCTAGTCTGTCAAACATTTTTTTTTTTCGTTTGCTTCATTTCCGTTGTTGCATTTTTTCTTTCTCTTCTTTTTTTTCTTTCTCTCTTTTTTTGTCCATAGTTCCCCCTTTTGTGTTTGATTTTGGTGTTCGTTTCTGCTTCTGTTTCCCTCTAAAAATAAAGAACAATGAAAACGGGTGACTAACTTTTCCTCTGCGATTTCCAGGAAAACACTCAGGTTCGTGTGTGTGTGTGTGTGTGTGTGTGTGTGTGTGTGTGTGTGTGTGTGTGTGTGTGTGTGTGTGTGTGTGTGTGTGTGTGTGTGTGTGTGTGTGTGTGTGTGTGTGTGTGTGTGTGTGTGTGTGTGTGTGTGTGTGTGTGTGTGTGTGTGTGTGTGTGTGTGTGTGTGTGTGTGTGTGTGTGTGTGTGTGTGTGTGTGTGATATATATATATATATATATATATATATATATATTATATATATATAATATATATATAATATTGAGAGAGAGAGAGAGAGAGAGAGAGAGAGAGAGCAGTGACAGAGAAACAGACAGACCAAGGGAGAGAGAGAAGGCAAAGGACAAAGACAAAGACACTCGTTTGATATGGCAGGTCCCTATGTACTGTACCTCACCGGGCTTGCTGTTACCTCATATAATGTGGATCAGAGGCTTGCTTAGGCAGTTCCGACACTACAAAGGCGAATATATTTGTTTGTATTCGTGATAGGCAAAAGTTCTGGTTCTGCCTCTTCCCGCTCCTACTCCTCTGTCGCGGAAGAACGAATGGGAGAAGGAAAGAATGAAAAGGAGAAATGAATTGATTGAATGAGAGAGAGAGATAGATGATTAGATAGATAGATAGATAGATAGAAAGAGGGAGACTGGGACCGAAAGATGGACTGAGATATATATATATATATAAATAGATAGATAGATAGATAGATAGATAGATAGATAGATAGAGAGAGAGAGAGAGAGAGAGAGAGAGAGAGACTGCGATAGACAGACAGATAGACAGCGAGTGAAAGAAACTAGTAAAATGTCTACATTTAATTACATAGAGAATCATGTACCACTACCATACTCTACCTTAATATAAATGTAATAAAGGATCCATATTTTCTATAAATAAAACAGAATTTTATATCTCCTGTGGTGGAATGAAAATTATAATGGCACAATCACGGTCGCAAAGTAGCAGTTGATATGATTACTATAATCATTGTTTATACATCGAAGATAATGAAAATAATAAGCTTTCACTCTTTTTTCGTATCAAAGCAAGATTAGCCCCGCGAACTGTATCACTATTTTTACATGCAGTTATGATGTGGAAAAAAGCATAAACAGTGTTAAGGACAATCACAAAATTGCAATGATGGTGATAGACGTAGTATCATTTCACTGTGGGATAGCACGTTCATGCCTCCCCTGTGTTTTTGTCGGATTCCCGTTCTTATGTTAATTTTCTCGTTCATTATACGTTTTTCAATGGGTTTCCCCCATTGAACCATTGAAGTAGTATCTCTTTTAATGGTGTCTGTTAATTTCTTTCGATCGTTCACTCTATCTACAAATGGTTGCTTTTTTTTAGAACTCAGGATATGTCAAAAGGCAGTTTCTATGGTATTCGATCGTTTTCACAGTCGTTCCAATAATAAAACTTTATTAATTATTTATAATTTTTTATTTATTTATTTATATATTTATTATTTAATTATTTATAATTATATAATATAATAATTATAATTATAATTAATATAATCCAATAATAAAACTTTAATATCCAGTGCAATAGATGTGTACCGAGCGGACTTGTGAGGACTCTGACCCCCCCCCCCCCCAGTACCATGACCTCCTGTCTTCCTTTCCCCTTATCCTCTTTTCTATCCTTGTTTTCCTTAGTTTCCCCTGCATATCATTTTTGCTTTAGTCTCCCCCTTTACAGTTATTTCTTTCTCCCACCTTTTCCACTCCCGTATCTTTTTTCTCTCTCTCCTACCTACTTTCTCTCGTTTTCTCTCGCTTCCTTCTTTCGTTCACTCTCGCTCACTTCTTTCGTTCACTCTCATTCTTCCCCATTTTCCTCTTTCCCTTTCTATTATTTCCTAATGTATGCTAATCTCCTTCTCGTTTTCTTCTATTCCTATTCCTTCGCTATGCTATCTTACTCCTTTCTGTCTCTCGTTTTTTTTTTTTTTTTTATTGCATTTATCTACTTAAATTAACGGTTTTTAAAGATAAATCACTTCACGTATTCTAGAATTTATAATTCCCTTTATTATCTTTTTAAATTAATTCAATTAAAGATTAGTTTAAACCCAACTTTAACATTATAAACTTTTATCAAATCTCGGGTGCCTCTTTTATGGACTATATATTTTTCTTTTCATACTAATAATAAATAATAATAAATAATAAATAATAATACTAATAATAAATAATAAATTGACTAATTTAATAATAATAAATAATAAATTGACTAATTTAATAATAATAAATAATAAATTGACTACTACTAATTTAATAATAATAAATGATAAATTGACATACTAATAATAAATAATAAATTGACTCTCTTAATTAATTGAGGCTCACAGAGGAGACTCGAGTAACCACGTGTACTGTCGTGTGATTTTACTTTGTTCTGGTGTCGGTTTTAACGTTTAGATTTATTGTTTTACTGTGTTTGGTAACGGTGTTTTTAGTTGGGTATTGTTTGTTCTAATGTTGTTTGTGTGAGTTTTGCAAATGTTCTTACTCTCTAGTTATTTATTGTTTACTAACACTTTTGTTCCATAATCTGTTCTTCAGTTATCGTATTTAAATGTCTGTTAAGATGACTTCTGCCGCAATGACGAGGCTCACGTGTACACATACAGCCTCCAAATAAACCTGTTCGGGAGTTGTCTCTGGACTCGGTGTTTGAGTGTACCCCTGGATTGCCCTTACTGTGGTGTCTCTGGAGGAGTTAGACAATATTGTTTGATCCATTTCTAGATGCCAGTTAGGAATTGCTGGACGTGTTTGCATATTGTTTAGTTGATGTTTACAATCAGAGGGTTAACGGGTATTGGCTATTTAGTTGATGTTTACAGCCTAAGGTTTAACTGGTATTGGCCAGCACCGCTCGGGATGTCCCCTTTTATGAACGTAAGTCCCTCTTAATATTACCCCTTCCGTTCAGGAGGGTGGTATGTGAACATTTTACTAGTTATTTATTTTCTTAAGCGGTTTTCAAGTGTCTGTCAGTGGTGTCTTTTATTTCATATATACACAGAAGGAGCCAAGAACGCACATAACCAGACACTATTTCTTTAAGGGATTCGTACCTGGGATATGGGACGAATAAGTTTACTCCCCCCTCCTTTCTTTCAGCCTTAAGCCGCCATCCACCGCTGGGCTGAATGACTTCCAGGCCTCCCCTCGACAGTAAACCTTACACACACTGTATTTCACAAAGCCTGGATTGCTATTTTAGGAGACTGTTCATTTCCGCTAACACGAATGATGATGATGGTCACTGCTTGCAACTCGTGTGGCATTGTTTACATACCTGGTGCAATTGATTACTCTCTTGCTCTTCCAGTTGGCTCGGTGTCTCGTCTTACAAGAACATACGAAGCGACAGTAACACTCATTTCCTCAATTGGACTTACGGAAACATACCCACGGCTTGGTGTATCTTTAAAGCTTGTACAACAATGACAGATCTCTTTCGCTGACTCTCATAA
>NW_020871785.1:499474-504474 GCF_003789085.1 Penaeus vannamei
TCTTTTGAGATAATTCTAGGAAGAACTTTTTTTTCTGATTAATGACACGTTAAAAAAACAGCTTGTCCTCCCTGCCCTAATGCCACTGTCTTTTGTGCTCTTGATTATCTCTCTCTCTGTCTCTCTGTCTCTCCTCTCCCTCTTCCCATTCCCCTTCCCTCTCTTTCGCACTCCTTCCCTAAGCTTCCCCAATACATATTTTTTTTCCTTTATTCCAGATCTTATGATGGCCATCCGAGACAATGGCGAAACATGGCCACAGAAGAGGAGAAGACGAAGAAAAGAGGAAGAAGCAAGAACTAATTAACTCAACGGAATAAAACAGTCAAGATAAGCAGATTAACAAGCATGAGTTTACGGATAACAAGAACAATGCATCTCACAGGACCTGCGCCACCTGAGACCGTCGAAATGCTGATAAGAACAGATATCAAGTGACACTTCTGCTTCTATGATAAAACTTCCTGCTTGGGAATGGCACCACACCATCCTCTTCTTCGTTCTCTTCGTCTTAAATAATCAAAGTAATTGAAATGTAATAGCTATGGCATCAACATGGACATATAAATCGAGATTCCACACCCAAAGCCATGAGACATGCAGCTTCAACGTTTGAAGATATGAAACGTTTGAAGATATGAAACGTTTGAAGATATGAAACAGAGCATACCTTTGATTACAGAAGGCATAACTGCACATTTTGAAGACCACACAGAGATAGAAATATTGGCTACAGCTATGGATATGGAAAGACTCATGAGTGGTTATAGCTTTCACCAACGTTTCTAGAAGGAGAAAATGTGTTTATGCTGCACCATTCTCCCTTCCATAGACTACTACATTTCACTGAGACGGAACTGCGTGAAGTTAGTTAATTGTCACCCTCAGATATCTCCGATGTGGATTAATTTCTTTCTTCACAAGATTTTTTTTCAAACTTTCAAAGCTTTATGAAGTGAGACAATTGCGTCAACTTAAGAAAGCTTTGTGTAAGGAATCTTCATGTTCGAAAGAGACAAGCTTGCAGCGAGAGTTTTGGAATGGAGTATTTTCCACTCATGTGAAGACTTATAAAGCTGAACACCCCATACAATAGGCCAAACAATACTTATAGCCTATGGACAAGAGTTCATTTATATTACGTTCCTGCCGTTGGATCAACTTTCACTCCAACAAAGGGCTACCAAATGAATAAAAGTGCATCCATGCAGCACTATGAAGAGGATCAAGTGAAATGAACGAACTCAAACAATGGTCCTTCATGTGATTACCTTTGCACATGAACAAGGCTCCATGACGCCACAAACCAGGCTCCTTCAGGTGCTTCTTTTTTCACCTGAACAAGGCTCCAAGACGCCACACAACTGATGTGGATTAGCCTTCACTTTAACAAGTCTCCTAGAAACGATTGGATTTTTACTCAAACAAGGCTGTATAAAATTGATCAATTTATGCTTGAACAACTTTCTATGAAATTTGATCAATTCTACATCCTGTGACAACTCTTCTTGGAGTGGATCAAAGTACTTCACGAGCAGGATAGTGAATCAACTTCGATGCAAGCAAGACTCCACGAAATGTGCAATTCTAACCTCGACGTGACTGAAGTTTCGCTCAAGCAAAGTTCTGTGGGAACGGACCATGTTTTACCCAGGTATGATCATGAAAATTTATTATTTATTTGTAATTACTCGAGAAAAGCACTAAGAAATGGATGAAGTTTTAATCCTGGTAGTAGTATGATGTGAATCAACTTTCAAGCAAGGCTCCGTGGTGTGGATCAATATATATACTGACAGGAAAATGCGCGGAAATGGATCAATTTATAACCCGGAAAGACTATGAAGTGGATCAACTTTCACTCAATCAAGGCTCTTTAAAGCGGATCAATTCTTACCCAAAGAAAACTATGAAGTGGATCAACTTTCACTCAATCAAGGCTCTATAAAACGGATCAATTCTTACCCAGAAAGGATTATGAAGTGAGTCAACTTTCACTCAAACAAGGCTCCATATAGCGGATCAATTTCTACCCTGATAAGACTATGCAGTGAATCAAGTTTCACTAAAACAAGGCTCTATAAAAGAGATCAATTTCTACCCGAAAAGACTGAGAATTGAATCAACTTTCACTCAAACAAGGCTCTATTAAATGGATCAATTCTTACTAAGGAAAGATAAAGTGAATCAACTTTCACTCACACATGGCTCCAAAAAGCGGATCAATTCTTACCCAAAAAGGACTATGAAGTGAGTCATCTTTCACTCACGCAGGCTCCATAAAACGGATCAATTTTTACCTGAAAAGACTATGAAGTGAATCAACTTTCACTCAATCAAGGCTCTATAAAAAGGATCAGTTCTTACCCAGGCAAGACTATTAAGTGGACCAACTTTCACTCAATCAAGGTTCTATAAAATGGATCAATTCTAAGAAAAGATCATGAAGTGAATCAACTTTCACTCAATTATGGCTCCAAATAGCGGATCAATTCTTATCCAAAAAAGACTATGAAGTGGATCAACTTTCACTCAATCAAGGCTCCATAAAAAGGATCAATTCTTACCCAGACAAGACTATGAAGTGAGTCAACTTTTACTCAAACAAGGCTCTATAAAATGGATCAATTCTTACTAAGGAAAGTTAAAGTGAATCAACTTTCACTCACACATGGCTCCAAAAAGTGGATCAATTTTTACCCAAAAAGGACTATGAAGTGAGGGCACGCATCCATAACGGAACAATCATTTTTTTACCCAGAAAAGACTATGCATGCAGTGAATCAACTTTCACTCAAACAAGGCTCTATAAAGCGGATCAATTTCTACCCGAAAAGACCATGAAGTGAATCAACTTTCACTCAATCAAGGCTCCACAAAAAGGATCAATTCTTACTTAAAAAAAGACAATGAAGTGGATCAACTTTCACTCAAACAAGGCTCTATAAAATGGATCAATTCTAAGAAAAGATCATGAAGTGAATCAACTTTCACTCAATTATGGCTCCAAATAGCGGATCAATTCTTACTTAAAAAAGACTATGAAGTGGATCAACTTTCACTCAATCAAGGCTCCATAAAAAGGATCAATTCTTACCCAGACAAGACTACGAAGTGAGTCAACTTTTACTCACACAAGGATCCATAAAAAGGATCAATTTCTACCCGAAAAGACTGTGAAGTGAATCAACTTTCACTCACACAAGGCTCTGTAAAATGGATCAATTCTAATTAAAAAAAGATCATGAAGTGAGTCATCTTTCACTCACACAAGGCTCCTAAAAGCGGATCAATTCTCACCTAGAAAAGGCTATTAAGTGGATCAACTTTCACTCACACAAGGCTCCACAAAACGGATCAATTTTTACCTGAAAAGACTAAGTGAATCAACATTCACTCAATCAAGGATCCATAAAAAGGATCCATTTTTACTTAAAAAAAGACAGTGAAGTGGATCAACTTTCACTCAAACAAGGCTCTATAAAACGGATCAATTTTCACCCAGAAAGGACAATGAAAGTGAATCAACTTTCACTAAAAGAAGGCTCTATAAAGCGGATCAATTTCTACCCGAAAAGACTATGAAGTGAATCAACTTTCACTCAATCAAGGCTCCATAAAAAGGATCAATTCTTACTTAAAAAAAGACAATGAAGTGGATCAACTTTCACTCAATCAAGGCTCCATATAGTGGATCAATTTCTACCCGAAAAGACTATGAGGTGAATAAAGATCAGTTCTCACCTTGAAAGGACTATGAAGTGAATCAACTTTCACTCACACAAGGCTCCATAAAGCGGATCAATTATTACTTTAAAAAAAGACAATGAAGTGGATCAACTTTCACTAAAGGCTCCATAAAAAGGATCAATTCTCACCTAAAAAGGACTATGAAGTGAGTCGTCTTTCACTCACACAAGGCTCCATAGAGCGGATCAATTTCTACCCGAAAAGACTATGAAGTGAATCAAGTTTCACTCAAACAAGGCTCCATAAAACGGATCAATTTTTTACCCTAAAAACCTTACGAAGTGGATCAACGTTTACTCGAATAAGGATCTATAATACGGATAATTTTTTTTTTTTTTTTTTTTTTTTTATCAGAGTGTATCAACAGTGAAATAGATTTTAGTTCTTAGTTTCATAGACCTAAACAGATCTATGGAATGATTAAATCTTCACTCAAAGAAAGCTCTATGATACGGATCAAAATTTTCTCCCAGCAAGACCTGAATCATTCAAGCAAGATTACGTGCACTCAAAGAGATCTCTATTGCACGGATCAATTTTTACCCAGAAAATATTATGAAGTGGATGACTTCAACATGGATCAATTTATATCTCTCAGGACTCTGCAGTGACTTACCTTTCTCTCAAACAATATAGATACGTTTGTATATATGTGGGTCAAATATGCTCTGATAAGATTATGAAGCGAATTATCATTCAGTCAAATAAGGATCTATTAAATTGGGTCATTTTTTTGCCTGGCAATTAGCTGGCTAAAAATTGACCCATTTAATAGAGCGTGTGACATGACACCTTCACTCGAGGCTCAGTGAAAAGAATCCTGATATTATCCCGGCAGGATTATAAACTAAATCAAGTTTCACCCAAAGACTTAATGATATGGTTCAGCTTCGTAGACATCTATATCAACCTGCACTCTGCCATTGCTCCTAAGAGTGCAACAATCAACAATCATCAAAGAAATTTAAACCGGCTTAGTCCTCAACGATGATGTACCAGTTTCTCTAATTCACAAGGAACTGAATTTATTATTCAACCTGATTAATACTCGATAAAGAAGGTCGACTATCGCTGTGTAGTCGATGAAATATTTCCTATACAACCTCATATCATGAAAATGCATTTTTTTTTTTTTTTTCATCAGTGTTCATGAATCATAACTTTTCTGAGAATCTGTATCGATTTTCACAACCATTGTAATTTTCACCTAGAAGGAATGAATGATAATGATAAAGATAATAATAATAAAC
>NW_020871785.1:534474-536974 GCF_003789085.1 Penaeus vannamei
ATGGAGAGTATTTTTTCGTTCCCTGTCGGAAACATGTATTACAAATAACCATTGGAGCTTGATGGCGATAATAATTCGAAGAACGTTTGGAAACTGCCTCGATCTTTGGTCAAAGTCCAAGATTTGCAGTTTCTCAGGAATGAAGTCCTTGCTCACAGACCAGATAATGGATTCCACAACATTCGCGCTTCACAGTCCAGCATATGCACTTCGACAAGCCCGTGTGATTCTACGAAGGAAAAAAAAAAAAACTTGCCATAGTTCAGGACCTGCAGTTCCACAGTGCAGTGAATCTCCCCCACACCAACACGTGTGGTTTGACAGTGATAATTACCCAAGTCACAGCCCAGCACATGTTCCACACACACAGAACCCTAGTCATAGTCTAGCACATGCGGTTCCACAGTAATAAGACTGCAGATCTGAGCGTAAAGGGTAGCCATGGACGGCCTCTCTTGGGGGTTCTGCCTCCAGCACGACACCATGATTCGGTACATGTCGGGCGGGCAGCGGTCGGGGCAGCTGAGCACCTTGCACCCGGTGATCTGAGTTATCACCTGTGGGAGACGAAGAAGAAGGTGAGTATGAAGAAGGCAGGACTGATGCTGGGATTAAATACTAATGCTAGGGTATAAGGAGATAGAATAACTAGTTCCTTTACTTCGAAATAACTTAATTTCTAGGGTACAGGGAAAGAGAATAAGTATTCGCTGTACTTTGAAATAACTTAAATTCTAGGGTATAGGGAAATAGAATAAGTATTGGCTGTACTTCGAAATAACTTCATTTCTAGGGTATAGGGAAATAGAATAAGTATTGGCTTTACTTCGAAATAACTTCATTTCTAGGGTTTGGGAAATAGAATAAGTATTTCCTTTACTTCGAAATAACTTAATTTCTAGGGTACAGGGAAATAGAATAACTATTTCCTTTACTTCGAAATAACTGCATTTCATCTGGACGGTCTCATTTTATCTCGCTCGCCTGAACGGAAAAGCTCTCCACCCCCCCCCCCCCAAAAAAAAGGACAAAGGCGCTTACCTCCTGGTTGTTGTAGCCATACCAGGGTTGCTTTCCTCCCGTGAAGATCTCCCACAAGACGACGCCGAAGCTCCAGATGTCCGACTCTATGGTGAACCTCCTGTAGAGGATGCTCTCGGGGGGCATCCAGCGCACCGGGAGGAGGGTCCTGCCACCGAACTGTGCCGAGATCAGATAAGTTTTACACACACGCACACAAATATACTTATACACACACACACACACACACACACCACACACACACACACATATACTTATACATACACACACACACACACACAAATATACTTATACATACAAACACACACACACACACAATATACTTATACATACAAACACACAACACACACACACACACACACACACACACACACACACACACACACACACACACACACACACACACACAGATATATATATATATATATATATATATATATATATATATATATATATATGTGTGTGTGTGTGTGTGTGTGTGTGTGTGTGTGTGTGTGTGTGTGTGTGTGTATGTGTGTGTGTAACGATATAAAATATGGGGTATCGAGCATCATATTCGTAAAGAATGAAATTAAAGACTTGGAGCCAATACATGTGAAAAAAACAAGTACACCCATTTTTGCAAACAATCTTTCAAACACGAGCAATGGCAACGCAGGAATGTGGAGACAGATATCGACAGATATGTATCCGTCTCTCTCTCTCTCTCTCTCTCTCTCTCTCTCTCTCTCTCTCTCTCTCTCTCTCTCTCTCTCTCTCTCTCTCTCTCTCTCTCTCCTTCTCTTCCTCTCTCTCTCTCCTTCTCTTCCTCTCTCCTTCTCTCTCTTCTCTCTCTTTCTCTCTTCTCTCTTCTTCTCCTTCCTCTCTCCTTCTCTCCCTCCACCCTCATTCTTCCCCTTTTCCTCTGTTCACAACTTTTTTTCTACTTTCTACTGCAAGGTAAAGAAATTTTTTTTTTTCTACTGCAGGTTAAAGAAAAAAAAATTATCTTTCCTCCAACACGAAATCACAACAATTTCTATTTTCCATGCTCTGAAGCTCCGATTTTTATCACATTTTTATCATTCAGCAAAATACACATTCAGAAAGGGTCTCTGATAATGAAAATTGTTTATATCAATAGCGGATGGATTCTTATCTCGATAAAAAAAAAAAAAAAATCGAAAGTGTGTTATTTGATTATCTGAAGCTCTATTTTATATTGCTGTGGAAGGAATTTTGTTTGAAAAAAAAAATTGCTTTGCTCTAGAACACCAGAGATATTACCATTCCTTGCACCCAGCTGTACGGTGAACTAAAGGGGCTGTCACACTAGCACTTTTTCCGTCAATTTTTTGACAATTTTCTGAAAATTTTGTCAATTTTTGAGCGAATTGTCGATTTTCCGGTCAGACGATAATGATCGTTTCCGTCTGAAAACCTTTCCGTCAACTTTTCAGCCAAGCATACTCAAATCAAG
>NW_020871785.1:541974-549474 GCF_003789085.1 Penaeus vannamei
TGTAAATACTTATCTTAATAACAGGCGTAAGTGCAACACATGAATCACAAAAACGAGAAGGCATGAAATAACAAACACAAGAAGAAAAAAAAAAATTATATAATCACAAGCCTTTCCCCTCTCTCCTTTCTTTCCTCACCTCCTCTCCTTCTCTTTCTCTCTTCTCCTTTCCTATCCTCTCTCCCCTCTCTATTCCTTTGAAGCCTTTCCCTCTCTTCTCTTCTCTCCTCTCCTCTCCTCTCCCTCACTCTCCGTCCCCTCCTCCTCCCTACCCTCTTCCCTCTCTTCTTTTCCCTCATCTTCCCCTTCACCTTCCCCTTTCCTTCCCTCTCCCCCCTACCCTTTCCTTCTCTACTCCCCCTACCCCCTCCTTTCCCCCTCTCCCTCCCTTCCCCCCTCCTCTTTTTTCCCTCATCTTCCCCCTTCACCCTCCCCTTTCCTCTCCTTCTCCCCTCCCTTCCTCTCTCTACTCCCCTGCCCCACTCCCTTCCCCTCCCCCTCTCCCCCCCCCACCTTTCCCCTTCCCCTCTCCTCTCTTTCCCCTCATCTTCCCCTTCACCCTCCTCTCTCCTCACCTTCTCCGCAACAACTACCATTGGACAAAGACCACTCTTTAGTTACCTGGTAGTAGTCTGTCGTATAGACATCTCTGGACATCCCGAAGTCACCGATTTTGACCACCAGGTTGGCCCTCACTAGGCAGTTCCTTGTGGCCAGGTCACGATGGACGTAGTGCTGCGTGGGGGGGGGGGGGGGAGAAGAGGTTTCATTAGTTGTGGGGCTCGAGCGAATGATTATATTGTGGGGGTGTCTGACATCCTGTATGCACACGCACAGGGATGTATACAGAGCGTACACACGTAAATATACATGTGTCTGTATTCTATGTCTGTCTGTCTCTTTCTTTTCTTTCTTCTTTCTACTCTCTTTCTTTCTCTCTTCTTCTCTCTCTCTCTCTCTCTCTCTCTCTCTCTCTCTCTCTCTCTCTCTCTCTCTCTCTCTCTCTCTCTCTCTCTCTCTCTCTCTCTCTCTCTCTCTCTCTCTCTCTCTCTCTCTCTCTCTCTCTCTCTCTCTCTCTCTCCTCTCTCTCTCTCTCTCTCTCTCTCTCTCTCTCTTCTCTCTCTCTCTCTCTCTCTCTCTCTCTATTATCTTTTCTTCATTTTCTTCTTTCTCTCCACTACTACTCTCTCTCTCTCTCTCTTCCTATATCTATTTATTTATCGGTCTGTCAATCTCTATTCCAATCCACCTCTTTCTCTGTCCCTTCCTCCTGTCTTTCTCTGTCTCGCTCTCTTATCTCTCTTTCCCACCCTTTCGCTCTGTATCCCTATCCCTCTCTCTCACTTTCCCTAATCGTCCGTCACATCCACCCAGTCTCTCCCCCCCCTCCTCCTCCCTCCGTATTATACTTCCCTCCCTCCTCCTTTCCTTTCTTTCCCTTCCCCTGCCAACCAACCTTTTTTCCCCTTTCTTTATTCATATTTCCCCTTCTCCCTCTCCTCCTCCCTCTCTTCCATTCTTCCACCATCCATCTATCTCCCTGTTACCACCAATCTTTTATCCTTTTCTCCATACCATTTTCCATCATCCATCTATCTCCCTGTTACCAAACTTTTATCCCTTTTTCTCCATATTTCCCTTCTTCCCTCTCCTCCTCCCTCTCTTCCATTCTTCCATCATCCATCTATCTCCCTGTTACCACCAATCTTTTATCCCTTTTTCTCCATATTTCCCTTCTTCCCTCTTCTCCTCCCTCTCTTCCATTCTTCCACCATCCATCCATCTGCCTGTTACCATAATCTTAATAGTAGTGGTAGAAAAACCCACAATGTACAAACTAGATTTCATTATTCAATAAACCTAGTTTGTGCATTGTGGGTTTTTCTAACATAGTATCAACACGGTAGAGTGTTTTTCCATTCATATTGGACCCCGCGGTTAAAAGAAATCTTAATAGTAGTGTTTTTTAGGGTAGCTGTGTTGTTAAGTATGTCTGGTAATGTTTGCAACAGGAACAACGAAGGGAAGGCCAAGAAAACACACGAATATGTCGAAGGCCCTTTCGCTAGTGACGAAATAATAGCGAAAAGGCCTTCGGCATATTCGTGTGTTTTCTTGTTCTTCCCTTCGTTGTTCCTGCTGCAATCTGTTCGTCATGAATTCCACACTGGTAATGTTCCACAATCCTGTCCCTTGGCCTCGTCCTCGTCAGTGATGAACAACCTACCTTGTTGAATTGATTTTATTTTTAATGGTACGTTGCATCGTTGCATCACTTTTTTAATACTATCTACTATATCTACATCTCTATATACTATCTATTATCTATCTATATTACATCTCTAACAATACATTTCTTTCTACTCTATTATCTATCTATATCTACATCTCTAACAATAATACATTTTTTCTACTCTATATCTATCTATATCTACATCTAACATCTTCTATATCTATATCTCTAACAATAATATTCTTTCTTTACTCTATTATCTATCTATATCTACAATCTCTACAATAATCATTTCTTACTCTATTTATATCTATATCTACATCTCATTAATCAATACATTTCTTTTCTACTCTATTATCTATCTATATCTATATCTACATCTTATTAATAATACATTTTTCTACTCTATTATCTATCTATATCTACATCTCTATAAATACATTTCTTTTCTACTCTATATCTATCTATATCTACATCTCTAAACAATAATACATTTCTTTCTACTTTCTATATTATCTATACTATCTACATCTCTAACAATAATATTTCTTTTATCTATTACTTATTATCTACATCTCTATAATATCTAATCCTAATAATAATGTAGGTGGTTGGTTTTCTTCTTGTTTCCCCGAGGCAGACGAGTGCTGAGAGCAACGGCGAAAAGGTGATCGATGTCTTATCCACACCAAGACGGAGCTTTCTTATTCTCGGCCTTGACTGCTCCTCGAGGCGTGGGTAAAAAGTGCGATTCTCCCGGAGGTTGTGAAGACGAGGGGCGTGAGTGAAGACGAGGGGCGTGAGTGAAGAAGAAGGGCGTGAGGGAAGACGAGGGGCGTGAGGGAAGACGAGGGGCGTGAGTGAAGAAAAGCGGCGTGAATGTGCCTTGTTCTACCTCTCGAATTCATATTCTCTCATTTTTTTTATTTTTGTGTAAGAAGTCTTCAATTCCTGGGTGCTGTTCCTCGATATCATGAAGTTGAAAAAATTCGGGTGACGAAAAATATCCACTTTCCCCGAACCCAGAAGCCGCTCGCACTCACATCTAAGTGGGCGTCGTCGGCGGTGTTAGCTGATTGGAGCGTGGGTGTGACGGCTGGTTCGACCCCTGATCTCGCGGCATACCTCACCCATACATGTAATACCGCGGCATACTGTCGTGGCCGGTATTAGTAGATTGGAGCGAAAAGTACCGCCCCTCAGTGGGTGTGAGGGCTGGTTCGACCCTGATCTCGCGGCACACCTCACCCGACACTTGTGCCCTTCTGTCCCTCACCTTCTTGCACGTCATGGCGAGACTGGATCGAATGACGACCCACACGTGCAGTGTAACCGGAGCTCGTCGACCGACCAGCCATATCTTAGGGATATATCTACAAACGTTTATTCAGGCTAAAAAAAAATGTTGTTTTGATTGGTAGATTTCTCGTGACATCACTTTCATCTCATTTCCCCTGATGATTGTGTGATTGTTTCTTGGGATTCTGCTTCCTGTTCGGTCTCCCATGCGTTTGTAATTTTCTATTTTTCTATTCTTTATTATTTTCTCTTGTTTGGCTGTGCGTATGTCTTTTTCACGATGGACTGAATCGGGCTGGCTGTAAGCTTGATGGAATTTTGAGATTTAGTGTTTGTAAATTTGCCTTCAAGTCTTGGTAGGATTTCGAGTATAAGTTTTTCTATGGCCATGCCAATGATGGTAAATTTGTTATTATTATTATTTCATTGAGGGGTTCAAACAGGTGTTCAGTATTTGAATACCGAAAGTAAAAACCGTATACTCCGAGTGTGGTTCTATTCCTACGATGTGTGCCAGTGTTTTTAGCTCATTGACCCTTTTATTTACTCCTTGGCTGCTGTTGTCCCTAGGACTGCCCCCCCCCCCCCAGCAGGTGTTTCTCCCCGCTCTCCTTCATTGTATATGTCTCTCTGCAATATTTCTTTGGGTTGGACGAGTTGTTAAAGTTTTACAAGATTTAATTGCGTTGAGGTACTATCCCCCTGGAGGTCCATGAACTTCAATTCTATCCCACCATTTTCGTGGGTCATCTATCTTCCCGGCGCTTGCAAGGTCATCGGTGTATGAAACTTGTTCTATTTTCGTTGTGTTGAAGTTTATGTGTTCTTGCAGCAGAAGGAGGCCAATTGCATGCATTGCCATTCCGTTGTACCTGATGCAAGGAACTTCACAGATTCAACTTCACAATTTTTTTGTAGCTCATGTATCTGACGGTTCACTAGGTGTTTTTGATGTATTGTGCTAAGCTTGGGTATTTGACTTCGAACTTGTGTATTGTGTATCATTTTATATGTATATAGATTTTTGTGTATCCTTAATATATATAATCGCTTTTCGTTGAAGTGAAGACCTGGCAGCCTCACACATCAACCCGCTTCACAACCAGGATCCTCATAGCGTGGTTGGCCGCTTTGCACTCCGCCTTTGGCCCACGCATGCTTGGAGATCTCCCACGGCTGTTTGAACGTCGTCTACGAGGATTTTCACGAAGGGATTGGCAGTTATTCTTCCCAAAACCTCTTCAGTTCTTGCGGGATCCTGGTCTTTTGTCTCGAGTTGTGGTTCTTGACCCTTTTACTACCACCCACCTCCTTCCCTCCCCCTCCCCCAATCTATGAATAAAAATTTCTCCAGAGTTTAAAGAAAATATATATTCATTCTTAGTTTTTTATTTATGATGAAATGGTCACATCATTACTAAACTCTCTTGTCTATGCTCTTGTTAAGAAAATAGCAAATTGTTAGAGAAATTCCTGCTTTTTTTTTTTCCCAAGGGGTCGCGTTCCCTTGGTAATTCCTGACTCCCCCAAGTTTCGCTGGCTCACAGGGGGGTGGCAAACACGCGGCCCGCCACACTCCTTTTTTGGGCGCATTTGCTATTTCACTCTTACTGTAGGCAGTTTTAAATTAATTGATTCAGTCTCTTCGTCTGTTGAAGGTTATCACTCTCTTTCAGTTTTCTTTTTATTATTCTGTTTTTTGTAATGAATGAAATAGCCTCCTATATTTTTACGTCAACTATATGGCTGTTTCGTTGCGTCGACTCTTGATCATCTGGCCCGGCAAACTTGATACTTAAAGTCAAATGTGGCCCCCCCTAAGAGTTGGACAGCCCTGTGTCTAGAGCAATGACAACAGCAAGCTCCTGCAATTTTCTGTCGCCAATTTCCTTGCCAGGGTTGCATTGGCTTTGCAGAGATCGTTGCAGCATTTCCAGATATTTTTCTCCGGTGTTGCATTCGAAGATTTCCGGGGGCGGGGGGGGGGGGGTCGATTAATCTCCATTAGGACAAACGTTTCGGATAAAAGGCCTTCCTCCTTCTCTGTGGCGTCGGTGTTTTCCATTTAGAATCTCAAGCTTGTTTTCTTGCACTGCCGTCTGAAGCCAGGAACTTGTCACCCTTCGCCATTGTGCAAATATATTGGCACAGTTCCTACATATATCTTTTTCCTTCTTTTCCTAGCGCTTGCACCATCAGCGATTTAGGATTTATTGCATTTTCTGACAGGTGAGGCGAGGTAGTGTCGCAACAGGTTTCAGAGTGATTTCGCAAATATTGTTCGGAAAGAAAGCAACAATTTTCATTCTATATATATTTCTGTTATGCTGTTTGCCTTCTCCTGCTCACCTGATTTGCCAATAACACTACCGGGAAATTCATTCTTTTTCCTGATTTGTCGGTTGCTGTATTTCGTTTTTTAGCACATCTATCCCTGCTGTAATCCCTCTGTATTTTCCATATCCCTGCCTCCTTCTCTGACTCTTCTCCACGCTTTCTTTCCCCCTCCTCCTTCACCCCCTCTCCTCCTCTTCCTTCGTCTTTCATCCCTCATCTCTTCCTCTTCTCTCACCTCCTTCTCTCTCTCACTTCTCCCTCACCTCCTCTCCTCTTCCATCGTCTTTCATCCCTCATCTCTTCCTCTTCTCTCACCTCTTCTCTCTCTCACTTCTCCCTCACCTCCTCTCCTCTTCCTTCGTCTTTCATCCCTCATCTCTTCCCCTCTCCTCACCTCCTTCTCTCTTTCACTTCTCCCTCACCCCCTCCTCCTCTTCCTTCGTCTTTCATCCCTCATCTCTTCCTCTTCTCCCTCCTCTTTCTCTCTCCCTCCTCCCTCACCTACTCTCCTCTTCCTTCGTCTTTCATCCCTCATCTCTTCCCCTTCTCTCACCTCCTTTCTCTCTTTCACTTCTCCCTCACCCCCTCTCCTCCTTCCTCGTCTTTCATCTCTCATCTCTTCCTCTCTCTCACCTTCTCTCTCCCCCTCCTCCCTCACCTACTCTCCTCTTCCTTCGTCTTCATCCCTCATCTCTTCCTCTTCCTCACCTCCTTCTCTCTCTCACTTCTCCCTCACCTCCTCTCCTCTTCCATCGTCTTTCATCCCTCATCTCTTCCTCTTCTCTCACCTCCTTCTCTCTCCCACTTCTCCCTCACGTGCTCTCCTCTTCCTTCGTCTTTCATCCTCATCTCACCTCCTCTCTCTCACTCTCACCTCCTCTCCTCTTCCTCCGTCTTTCATCCCTCATCTCTTCCTCTTCTCTCACCTCCTTCTCTCTCCCACTTCTCCCTCACCTCTCGCCTTCTCCCGTGCGTGGCTGGTTACTGTTTTGGCTTATTAGGCCTATTTTGCAGGTCGTACACAGCCTTTTTCTTGCACACATGCCCTTTTGAGCAGTTGCGAATCGTAAAAGCCAAACACCGGGTTGACGTTGTTATTTTTTTCAAGTATTAGCGTTTAGTAGAGGAAGAGAAGTGCGTTCGAGTGCGGTGGTGTTGCCATCCGCGTGTTCGTCGTTTCTCCTTTTCTTTCTATCTTGTATCGTCATTCTCTTTATCAATGTTCGCTTTCTTCATCACAACTTGAGTGAAATGTTTCGTCAAGCACTTCGCTATCCACTTCAATTCTTCCGATGCTCATTTGTTTATCTCGTGCCGCTGATAATCTTTTGCTCCTTCCAACGTATTCAAAACTTCCTCTGAACACTTGTTAAGTTTGATCTTTTTCGTCACTTTTTTCGCTTTTTTTCGTTTTCATTATTACTAATTTGATGGTCGGATCTTCGCGTAATTTTGGTCTGAGTCTGATGGATCTGCGCCATAATTTTCCCGCCAAAATCTGTCCAGGAAGCGGACCTCCCCTGCATACGTCTTCTCTGTCTGGGTTTTCTCTCTTCTCTTTCTCTCTCTTCTCTCTTTTCTCTCTCTCTCTCTCTCTCTCTCTCTCTCTCTCTCTCTCTCTCTCTCTCTCT
>NW_020871785.1:561974-564474 GCF_003789085.1 Penaeus vannamei
AGTAGTGTAACCACGGATTTATAGTGTCACAATTTTGTGTGTAAAGATGGGCCGTTGCGATGTCTGTGGAGTACCGATTGATGTACTGACGTTTCTTGGTCTGTGAACTGATTCCCACTGTGGAAGCCTAATCTAGACCATTATAGCTTTTTGCTCATCACTGTATCTGAAACAATTCCTCGACAAATTCAAAAATGTCTCGCCAGTTTCGAAACATGATTTCATAACCACGTCCAGCCCGAGATACTCCGTTGAGCAACATTCCCGCAACAAAGCATCTAAAACGTCGCTCGGAAGTTGAGCAACAAATCCAGATTTAATTCGCAGCGGTTGCTCGAGCGTTCCGGGACACGACGTTGCTTGTTTGCGTTTCCCACTGGAAATGGGGAACACGACAAAAATTCCCACTGGATATGGGGAACACGACAAAAATTCCCACTGGATATCGACAAAAATTCCCACTGGATATGGGGAACACGACAAAAATTCCCACTGGATATGGGGAACACGACAAAAATTCCCACTGGATATGGGGAACACGACAAAAATTCCCACTGGGGGACACGACAAAAATTCCCACTGGAAACACGACAAAAATTCCCACTGGATATGGGGACAAAAATCCCACTGATATGGGGAACACGACAAAAATTCCCACTTATGGGAACACGATATGGGGAACACGACAAAAATTCCCACTGGAATGGGGAACACGACAAAAATTCCCACTGGAAATGGGAACGCGACAAAATCCCACTGGATGGGAACACGACAAAATTCCACTGGAAATGGGGAACCGACAAAAATTCCCACCACTGGGGAACACGACAAAAATTCCCACTATGGGAACGCGACAAAAATTCCCACTGGATATGGGGAAGCGACCCACAACGACAACAGAAATGGACAACGCGACAAAAATTCCCACTGGAAATGGGAACACAAGAATTCCACTGGAAATGGGGAACACGACAAAATTCCCACTGGATATGGGGAACACGACAAGAATTCCCACTGGAAATGGGGAACGCGACAAAAATTCCCACTGGACATGGGGAACACGACAAAAATTCCCACTGGAAATGGGGAACACGACAAAAATTCCCACTGGATATGGGGAACACAAGAATTCCCACTGGAAATGGGGAACACGACAAGAATTCCCACTGGATATGGGGAACACGACAAAATTCCCACTGGAAATGGGGGAACCGACGAATTCCCCACTGGAAATGGGGAACGCGATAAAAATTCCCACTGGATATGGGGAACGCGACAAAAATTCCCACTGGATATGGGGAACGCGACAAAAATTCCCACTGGAAATGAAAAAATTCCCACTGGATATGGGGAACGCGACAAAAATTCCCACTGGATATGGGGAACACGACAAAAATTCCCACTGGAAATGGGGAACGCGATAAAAATTCCCACTGGATATGGGGAACACGACAAAAATTCCCACTGGATATGGGAACCGACAAAAATTCCCACTGGATATGGGAACACGACAAAAATTCCCACTGGAAATGGGGAACGCAAAAATTCCCACTGGATATGCGATTCCATGGATATGGAACACGACAAAAATCCCACTGGAATGGGGAACACGACAAAAATTCCCACTGGATATGGGGAAACGCACGACAAAAATTCCCACTGATATGGGGAAACACGACAAAAAATTCCCACTGGAAATGGGGAACGCGATAAAAATTCCCACTGGATATGGGGAACACGACAAGAATTCCCACTGGATATGGGGAACACGACAAAAATTCCCACTGGATATGGGGGACAAAATTCCCACTGGATGGGGAACGCGACAAAAATTCCCACTGGATATGAATTCCACTGAATTCCACATGGATATGGGGAACACGACAAAAATTCCCACTGGATATGGGGAACACGACAAAATGGATATGGGAACACGACAAGAATTCCCACTGGATATGGGGAAACACGACAAAATTCCCACTGGATATGGGGAACACGACAAAAATTCCCACTGGATATGGGGAACACGACAAAAATTCCCACTGGAAATGGGGAACACGACAAGAATTCCCACTGGAAATGGGGAACACGACAAGAATTCCCACTGGATATGGGAAACGCGACAAAAATTCCCACTGGATATGGGGAACACGACAAAAATTCCCACTGGATATGGGGAACGACAAAAAATTCCCACTGGATATGGGGAACACGACAAGAATTTCCCACTGGAAATGGGGAACACGACAAGAATTCCCACTGGAAATGGGGAACACGACAAAAATTCCCACTGGATATGGGGAACACGACAAAAATTCCCACTGGATATGGGGAACACGACAAGAATTCCCACTGGGGAACACGACAAAAAATTCCCACTGGATATGGGGAACACGACAAAAATTCCCACTGGATATGGGGAACACGACAAGAATTCCCACTGGAAATGGGGAACACGACAAGAATTCCCACTGGATATGGGGAACACGACAAAAATTCC
>NW_020871785.1:589474-595011 GCF_003789085.1 Penaeus vannamei
AGAGAGGGCGACATGACAAAGGTAGACTTTGAAAGACTCTCGAGGAGTAAGACAGCATGGAGCAGATATGACCGGTCAGCTGGAGGAATGGCGACGTATATAAGCGCCGAGGATCGAGCAAGAGGAGGTAGGGACCATAAGTGCTTGGGAATGAGGACGTAAGGAGATGCAGACGAGAAGACGGAACGATAGAAGAGGACCTCAGCAAGCGCAATTAGATCTTCTTGTATCTCGCCGTCGTGACAGCAAGCCTGGAAAGGTGAGTGATGAAAGCGCCCGATGAGTTAATAAGGAACAATCAAAATGCTACTGATCAGTTAATTTCATTCCAAGAATTCTTGTTAAGGCTGTTTTTTACTAATAGACCGAATGGAGAATGATCTAGGCACGACATAACATGAAAGTTCGCGTCCTATAAGGTATAAATAAGATATGTACAGAGATTCTGTTAAGAAGAAGTAGACGCAACGAGTGAGGAGGTACTACCATAATACCCTATATATTATATGTGACACTCTTTTTGCTGTCTGTGGTAAGTAGTATAAAATCAAATTACACCAAGTTGCAGTAAATTTCTCCTATAGTGTAAAGATATTAAAGATTTATGTTTAGTTTTACTGAGCTTATAAGCTGATAGTAATGTTTCGCCGTGGATAGCAGTTAGATCACTCTCTTTTAGTCGTTGTTTTGTGTGTAGTGTCGAGTGAGATGATACACACCAGAGAGCTTATTTGCCTTTATTTATATTCCATTCGTACTTCTTCTCATATTGCCTAGTAAATTATTAAGTTATCTCATGTAGTTCCTTGCATCTATCTCCTATTATTTCTATTCTATCTTTTCTTCTTCGTCTTCTTACACTCTTATATACTCTTACATGTCTCATTATATCTCACTCAAGCCTATTCACGACTAATACTCTATGCACTTTTCTCGTTCGTGTGACTCTATACTTCTTTCTTCCATCTCGTTCATCTTTTCATATATCTACACTGTCTCCTTCTTTCTTCAACTGCTTTCTTGCCATAGACTTTCTCCTTATCAAACCTGTATCACCTCTTATCACAATTACTAATATATCTATTTCATTAGTCAGATCCGTACGTACCTACTTCGATACTTTCTCTTTCTTTTCTTCTTCACTTCGTATATTCACTTTTTTCCCTCTACTTTCATTACTTTTCTTTTCACTATCTTCTTAAGTTTCTTCTTCAGTTCTCATACGCATATCTTCTTGTCACTCCTCTGGGAGGATCGACGTGCATAGTCTACTTCTCTTCTCATCCTGACATGCGCCGTTACCTTTTGTATTCTCCCCATAACTGGCCTACTCTCTAACCTCGTACAATACTCTTACGCTCCATTACCAATACCTTCTCTGCATTCTAAGTCCAGCCTCTCAAGGGCGGTGGCACATACGGCGACTCGGGACCGAGTTGGACGGCACAAGTGTATCTCTTCACCTTCGGATCAGTCCTTTGTGCGCACCCTCTATGGCCATCTCCTTTTCACATGATATCCACGCAAGGTGGATTTGCGCACCTCTCGGTATAGCGCATGCTCAACAGTCCCAAAGATACTTCTATCAATGTCACATCTTATTTCTCATCCTCAACGTCTATCTAATGTCTCTTCTTCTTGCTCTATATATAATGTGAAATTCTTTTTTCTAATCAGTGTATACTCTATCACATCTTGTGTGTCGTTCTCTGTTCAGTTTCCCTTCTCTCTCTAAATTGTCTCATGCGTTTATCCCTGGAGTTCTATGACCTTCTTCTCTCTCCACTTCTTTGTGCTGTGAGCTGCGAGCGTATAAAAGTTCGATTCAAGAAACTCACGGGGGAAAAAGGAAATGTGGAGTTTAATCATGTGTGCGTCTTTCATGTTTCTCAGAGGACGAACCATGAGCTCATAATCATATCCTTATATACCAGCGCGACGTGAGCATTCGAGCGTTGTCCAGAAAATATCACCACCTTCCTTGATTCTCTCATGTCTTGCCCTCCAGTTGTTTTTTTGTCTATTTTGTCTTCTATTCGCTATCACACGCTCAATCGCGAGGTCACGATTCATTGTTTTTCATTTATGACACTAACTAAGGTTCTACGGGAAGAGTTACAGAGACATGAAAACCGTTTCCATAATTATACCTGCGTTTAATAGTATACCTTTATGTTCAGGAAATATATAATAGGTTAAAACACGAATAATCATGAGATATATATTATCTTCGAATGATGGTTGAAATATAATCTAGAACGTAGTGGATGTTGTCGGGAAACACAAATGGGACGCGAACGAAAAACGTCATCGCACAATATGAGCATCTCCAAGGAAGGAGAGAAAGTCATTCCGTCGATCTATAATGGAGCACGAGAACAAACCGGCCACTGTCAACAAAGTACACCTCTCATAACATCGCCCGCTCATATACGCTGCACTATGGCTGAAGGCTCCCCTGAACAAATAACCAAGGAAATCCACAGTCAACAAGAAAGACAGAGAAAATGACAGAGAATGGCATTGACCCTTATTACACACTGCAATACTACTTACACTTCCGTAAAATGATTTTGCTAATCATCTATATGGAGGATAGCTATACGAACTATCAGAGAGTCGAATCCTTCGCCGATTTCATGGTATACAAGAGCTATTAGAAGCGGTGGGAGGCCAGTCGAGAGATTGCAATAATCACTTTTTTCAATGGCAGTCATATTAGTTCAAAGGTAAAATACAATCTATACTATTATGTTACATGTAATGTAATTATTTATGGTTACAGCTTACATCTCTTGCGGGAGTCATAACCTCTCGACACTTTCAGACACGTATACAAGTATGCCACAGCTCATCACCTTCAGGAGAAAATGCAAGTTAGAACACAAGCCTCCTGGTTTACACAACCACGCAAAGCATAAATGAAGGACCCTACAAACTGGCACCTGAGCTTGGGATGCTTGGATGTGGTGTAGCTCATGTATAAGGGAAATTTCTGTGACATAATGCATAAGACCAAAGTGACACCAGTTTGAGGCTGAAAGCTGCTTGAGCTTTGGTTAAGCCAATATGGCTTCATCCATCTGTTACGTCGTTCGTGTTCCAGAGACAAGTTGTGGTGGAGACTGCACAGAAAGTGAGACAAGGACATTACTGCAGTAACTCTGCCAGGCTGGAAGTATTTCTTCTTGGACGCAGTTGCTTTCCTGCATGAGTCTGGTGCAGTAAAGGTCATGGTCCAAGAAATCGAGAATGGACGAGCAACAGGGGGACGTCTCGCTCTGTACACGGCAGCGCTCTACCTCATCCCACGACCCAGCATTGAGGCAGTCAAGGCTCTCACGCCACTCTTTGAAAGCCCTCGCCCAGTGCCCTCGGTGCTGCTGGCAGCTGCTTCCATGATAAACCACTACTGCCTTCATACTCCAGCTTGCCACCAGAAAGCTCCAGTGGCGAGAATTGCAGAGATTCTGGCCACCAGAGTCCAGAGTCACTGCTCTCCTTCTGCTGGTGCTGAGGGCGAGGAAGTACCCCTTGCATTCTTCAAGGCAATAGGGAATATGGGTGTAGCTACACCTGCCGTGACAAGGGCAGCCGTCCAATGCATTGAAGAAGAAGGACTGGAAACCAGCATTCGGGTAGCTGCAGCACAAGCCTTCAGACAAGCCAATTGCTTCCGTCCAGTAAGTAGTATTTGAGATAACGGTAGGGAATATTTTGTCCATTGTTTTTTATCTAATATACGATGATCGAATAACATAGTGTGGATGTGTGAGTATGTTATACTATAATAATTTCAGGCAGTTGAAAAGCTAGTAGACATTGCCGTCCGACCAGCCTTTGACACCGAAGTCCGCATCGCTTCCTATCTGGCAGCTGTCCGATGTGCTGAACAGGAACACCTGGAGAAAATTATTGAGAAGATTTCAAAGGAAGAGAATACCCAAGGTATGTAAATATTCATATCTTAACCTCTCCTATAAATCGTCCACAAAAACTAATATTAATGTCACCATACTACCAGAACAATCTGTTAGTGGCAATTATTCTTATTTATTCTTAGATCTATAGAGTATTTTACAAATGTTTTCTTTGACCACCATATTAATTACTAAAACCAAAGATGTTGCTAATAACCTAAGCTATCACTTGATAATTGTTATGACAATAGTACATTCATATTATCATTCTCCAGATGTTGGTGAATGCTCATATGATATTGCTTCATTTCAGTGCGTGGATTTGTTTTGGGTCACCTGATCAACATCCAAGAGGGTAGCTGCCCCAACAAAGAAAACCTCAGGTACCTCCTTGCCAACGTTGTCATCCCTACCGACTTCGAGAAGGACTTCAGGAAATTCTCTCGACATATAGATATGGCTTACTATGCCCCTGCCTTAGGCATGGGTGCCGGCCTCGAGTCGAACATCATCTATGCTCCCGGATCTTTCATTCCTCGTGCTGTTAACCTGAACATGAGAGCAACTGTGGATGAGACGCCCATGGACATAGCAGAGATTGGTGCGCGCTTTGAAGGAGTCGATTCCATCATTGAAGAGCTCTTGGGCCCACAGGGATACCTACGCAAAGCAACATTTGGAAAGATTATGGAGGACATTACGGGTTTTGCAGGAGAGAAAGGCCTCAAGATCATGGAGCACTTCAAGCACACAATGAGGACCAGGCGATCCATCGATGCTTCTGTCATCTCCGACTTCTTCGGCAAGCTGTATGGTGAGAGCAGTTCGCACACCCACGCCGATATATTCGCCCGGTTCATGGGGCACGAGATTACTTTCGCAGATGTTGCCCAAAGCCTCAAGGGTGTCACAGCTGACACACTCATTGAGACTTTCTTCTCTTTCTTCGAGAATTCCTTGGAACATATGAAGGATCTTAACCTGAACACAGCAAGAACTGCTCAGCTTTCCATGGATTACTCACTGCCCACCATTCAGGGCACACCACTCAAGCTGAACTTAGCTGCAACTGCTGTTGCTGGCCTCAAGATGGAGGGCAACGTCAACATTGCCAGATCCTCTCTGACCTGGGCAATTCCCACGCACAAGGTGTGTCCAGGCCTCTGTACAAGCCACTGGTTGTTGTGAGTGCCGCTTTACCAAGTGCCGGGAGATGCAGACCACCATCTCTAGTGCCACTGGAGCCGCCATCAACATCAGAACAACTGAAAACAAGAAGATCGAGCTGGAATTGGAGATCCCTGACAAGATGGAACTCCTCAACATCAAGGCCGAGACTTACCTTGTCAAAGCTAGGGGAAAGAAGATGACTAAGATTTCTCCTTCCTCCATGAGAGATGTCAGGATTGAGCGCAAGTCCTGCATTGCTGCTTTGGAACCAGTATTTGGCCTCAAGGTGTGCTATGACATGAACTTCCCTGATGTGTTCCGTGCTAATGCCCTGCCACTTGGTGAACCAGCCATCGCCAAGCTGTACGTTGAGAAGGCAGATTCCTTCCATGAGAGGTTACTTAGTGACTGCTGCCACAATCAAGAACCAAGTTGGGCGAAGAGGAG